>CAUYQG010152937.1:0-18470 GCA_963574415.1 Tarsius wallacei
AGGGCCTCTTACCCTGGGGTCCATGTCCCCTTGGGCATCTGTGCACAGAATTCATGGAGTCTGTGAACTTGGATAGGAAGATGATTCCATTTTACTTTCACCGACTTCAGACTGAAATTTAACATTTTATTCAAGTAGGAATGTAGTCAACCATCCACAGTAATATTAGCAGGACAGTGACTGTCCCAGATAGAAATCACAGATATTTTCAAGTCAAGTTGGAGTACTGCAGATATTTCAAAATATCATTTACATTCATCACTACTCCAGAGTCATGGTAGTTGTTAGATCCACAACTAGGTCTTACTATTTAATATATTTAACTTTTAAAAAGGATACATGTTGCTAAACCACACACTTGTTCAATATAATTATCACTATATTTTTATATAGTTCGTTTCTTTGTTAATCCTATTTTTCATTATAAGTATTAAAAACATTATTTTGAGAAGGGGTCCATTTGCCTTCCCTAGATTGCCCATGGGTATCTGGTAGCACAAAACCAGGATAAAAGCCCCTGTTCGAGAAGTTTTCTCTGTGGGAAATGATTTATATGAAAGAAGTGAACATGTTGCTCTGCTTACTAGAGTAAATGAAATGTTTTTATCATATCCAGGACTGGGACTTCATTATAAGGCTGTTGTCTTTTTTTTTTTTTTTAAATATAGGACCAAACTTAGAAGCCACTGGAGGAAGCATTTCCCTGATTCTGTGGCTCCCAACATCTTTGCTAACACTGATTGTGAAGTAAATGTTCATACTTTATTCTTTGTATATTAAAGACATAGTAACTGTCCACCAGAGCTTTGGTGAGTTCAGGAAAACTAAAATTTCAAGCCCAAAGCAGAGAAACTTCCATTGTGGTGAATGTGGCCGCCGTATTGTGGACAAATGGGCACATTTGTGAGGTCTGAAGGGCTGTGTCTAGCTTGTGTGTTCTTGTTTCCACTAGAGAACTCCCAAAGATCCAGAGAACCCAGCCAACAAGAACTGCTCTCCCCTCTTCCCTGTGGCTGCCTCACCTCCCAGGAGAACAGATTCAAAATCCAGGAAGGCTTATAATTTCAATATATTGCATTTTCTGTGACCATTTATGTTCCTCATTTGGTTCCTGAGTTAGAAGCAGGGAAGAATTATGGCTGTGACAGAGTCATTTGTCGAGGGACCATGATGGCCCTGGTGACATGGGTTTTCTTGTGTTGCCTAGCCTGCCAGCTTCGACGAAATGTAGATGTGTTTTGGGTGTGTGTGGCCGAGTTTAACAGGCAGCATGCCCTTACTGGGTCAAGTCATACATTGCTGCACACTGGCGCTGTCTTAGGACATCGGATCTCTGAGTAGCCCGCAGATCTCGGGAATTCCTCTGCCCCCCAAAGTATTCTTTGTCCTTAATCCAGTTGTACTGTGAGTGAACCTGATTTGTTCCAGATGTCCTAAGATTTAGTGATTCCGGAAACTACTCCTAAAGTAAAGGCTGATGAGGATTTGAATTCCGTAGTTAGCTGGGAACCAGCAGTTCTTTTCACAGTTAAGCAGATGTAGCAGGAGGAAGGAGGCGGATCTGCCTGGAGGGACAGGGAGGGGCTCTCTGGTTGGCTATATTTACCTTGTTAGAAAGAGGATGGCCTTTGAAGCAAAGACTGATTCCACCATTAGGGGAGTTATTAAATGAGCCGAAGCTGAGGCCAGAGTCAGCAGGGCAGGGACTTAGGCACACTATTTTTTTTTTTTAAGTAACACATATTTGCTTTAATTATCTAAATGTTGTTGCTAGGGAAACCACTGTTTTGACTCAGATCAATAAAGTAAATTCTTTTCTCTTTCCCTCACTTTATGAGCATAATACTGGCCCAGGTGGGTATATATGAGGGAAGTAGAGGTATTTCTGGTTTCATATAAGTGGGGTTTCAAACCAGAAATTCAGTCCCAGGAATCAGTTCCCTGACCTGCTGTAAATTTTAATTGCAGTACCTTAGAGAGGTGCCGCGTGATCTCTCTCTGGAGTTAATAACCATGCGGGTCTGTTTTGCATGATTAGAAGGGGTGATGGATGAAAAATCACCTATCGGGTACAATGTGCACTAGTAGGGGTGACAGGGACACTTAAAGCCCAGACTTCTTCACCACTGTACAATACATCCATGTAACAAAAAACCATTTGTACCCCTAAAGCTATTGGGGAAAAAAAAGAAGGGATTTAAAATGCACATCTCAAACTACATGGCATCATGACACACTCCTGGAGAAAGTTAAACATGTGTACCTACATCTAGTGTGTTCTGTGTAATGACAGTGTTATTGGTGTATGTGGTATTTGAGGACATAAACAATATGAATATTAAACCTACTTAAAGTCATAAATTTCAAACAAAAACAGAAATTAATTAATGTAGACTAATTAATCTAGATGGCTGTTTAGTTTTTTTTTTTCCCAAGTGTATTTGAAAGCAGACAGATGTCCAAATAGTTGCTGGGAGGTGGTGGTGGTCAAGTCTGGCACAAACCATGTAAGGGCATCAACCCAGGGTTTAGCTGCAGCTGGGCTTGACTACTGGGGTGTGTATCCAGGCAAACTGAAGGCAGGACAGCTGGAGGAGGAGCAGAGAGGCGCCAAGGTAGGATGGGGCGGGTGTGCCTGAGAAGCAGGCCAGTGTCAGATGTGGCATTAAACTTTGAACAAAAAGAAGCATTTCAGAGGGTGTGAGATGAGGAAATGTTGAACTAGTCAGGATGAAGAGCCTCAAATGGGTTAGAGCAGGTGGTCCAGAGCTAAGGCTGCAAACCACAGGGAGTTGCCTATGTTTATCTGGGACCAGTGGCAGGACAGCCACAGGGCAGGACTAACAGTTGGGCAGAAAGAACAATTTTCATCATTGAATACAGTCTATTAAAATATAATGTTAAGATTAGGTTGTGTTTCTCTAATATATTTAGAATTGTACCTTTTTGGATACAGTATTCTTTTTTAAAATTTATCTTGGTGACTTTTTTTAACAACAAAAAAAATAGAAGTGATACCTTTCTTGGTGTTCTTGGCTTGTAAAATAAACTCTAAATATTTGCCATAGTCTCTAGAACCTTCTAAGTCAGGGCACTTGAATGGCTTTCACAGCAGTGAAAATTGGTATTTGGACTCTAAATTAATTTGACGTTTCAATGAAATCTTTAGGAATTCAAAGTAATAGGCAGTCACTAACTAAAATGGGACAGCAAGGCAGAAGCAATGTTTCATCCCTATAGGAAAGGAAAATTTCAAAGCTTACATTGGAACACTCTGTGAGGATGGACTTCACTCTGGTCCCTTGCTGCTCTCCAAGCTTCCCTTGTCTGGAGTTCTCATACATGAGAATGACTGTAATAAATTGGAGAAAGATAAGCTTCTTCAAATTATTACAAGCTGAGAGTAACAAGTGAGAATCTAAAAACACAGTGCATCTTTCCATTCCCCACCTTCCCCCCTGCCCTGAAAAAATACATTTCCCAGACTCCTTTGCCAACAGGCTTCCCATGGATTTCAACCAATGAGAGCACTGGTGTGAGATTAGAGGGAGGGAGAAAGAGAAATCGGGATATAGCTCCCTAATCCCACTCACCTGGCAGTCTCTACCTCAGTCACATCATCTCTTCCCTCAGTCCCTCCAGCTCTAGGGGTGACAACAGTGGCTTCTAATCTCTGGTTTTCCTCATCTCCCCTTGTTTGCTCTTTGGCTCTTCTTATACCTTTGTACCTAGCTCCTCGTTTTAATCCCTTCTAGTGAACTACTTGGCATGGGTTCTATTTTCCTGTCTGGACCCTGACTGATGCACAATGGTTTTGAATGCTGGTACTGCCACTAGGTAAACTGTTACTACCATTAGTTACCAAATAAGTTGACAAACCAGTTACCTTATATAGTCCTCAATGTCTCTGTCTGCAAAATGGTGAGGAGGTTGGTCTGTAATTGATTCTGAGGTCCCGTTTAGCTTTGAAAGTCCATGAATTTCTAAACTTTGATCTCATAATACATGTTCATTAACATGGATATTTTTTTCTACCTCTATTATGGAGAAGTTTTTATTGTTTATTTCCCAGAGATACGGCCTTAACCTTCATAACACTCTGTGTGCAAAATTTGATGAGGTCGTTTACCCTGGCATCTTACCACTAAAGGCTGATGTTGACAGCTTGATTCTTTGGAGACATAGCAATGTTGTGGTGTTGAGAATGGGTTTGTTTATTGTTTGGCATAGCCCATTAATTTTCTATAAAGAGAAGTTTCTTGTGTCACAGAGGAGAGGCTCCTGGTCTGGCTCTGAATGGAAGTGTTTCTGTAACAAATTCAGAGCTTTAGGACAACTCAGACATAGCCGTAGACTTGACTGTAAAAGTTCTCAGCCCATAGAGGTGAATAGAGACTGAGAAGTAAACACAGTGACAACATTCTGAGACAAAATAGCTTGAACACCGTAGTGCCTCGGGGGTATCTGCATCTGCCTTCCTTGGTTGGGAAGCTGAGAGCAGTCTCTTACCTTACTATATGCCCTGCAGAGATAGGCTCAGAAATTTGTGCTTGCTGCCATCTGTGTCTTCTTGAATCAGTCCCTAGTCAGTCTACCCAAAGTGAACTGCACAAGGGAACTCAGAAATATACACTTTTCAGATTCAGCAATGATAATTTCTTGTGTCTTACCCTTAAGGTACACTGGTTCTTGGCGGAGGTGATAATTAAAAATAGTTAACCTGTACAGTATGGGCATACCTACCTTTAAGAATTGTTGTCCATAGACAACTGGTACAGCTCCCCTGTTCCAACCCATTCATGGTCAATCCTGGGTCAAGGACGTGTTTGGTCATCTACGTCCCCATTTGGTGAGGCCTGAGTGAACTGAAACCATCAGTAGAAATTGAGACTATGTCAGTCATCACTCACTGGAGCATTTTCCCATTCAGAAAGCTGGCATAGGACCCTGAAGCAGGAATGATCAGTGCTGGCTGCATCCCCTTTACACTTAAGTGCTGGCCTGGCACCCTGCTACTCTTTGCTTGCTCTGTCTACCAGGTAGCTTGCCAGAGGTGCTGGGGTAGATATTCAACTCCAACCCCCACAGTAACTCTAAACCAATGGCTGACCAGAGTCAGGACATAAATATTCCCTCACCTACCAATGGGATAACTGTTCTGCTCGTGTTCTGCATAGTTTCCCAGAGTTCCCCCAACAAAATTAAGTTCCAAGTACCCAGAGAGGTAGGCGGCTTGATGTTGCTGTCTTTATTGGTTTCCTGTTCTTCTGTGTCTCACTCCACCTCTTCCCTACTGGTGTTTTGTGAGATGACCTCCCAAGTGAAGGACTTGCTCTCACACCTGTCTGTCTCGGTCTCTTTCTGGGGGATCCTTCACTAAGAGATTGATTATCTCCTAAATCTGCATGGCTTGCGCCCCCACCCCTCAACACATCAGGAAGGAATGAGGTTCATTTGTATAGTGTACAACTTTGGGCATCAGATTTTGGTGAAGTTCAAAATTACTTTGTGGGGAAGAAAAGCACACATGTGGTATGTCTCCTTTTGGGGGGGCATTTCACAATATTCATTAGAGCATTTTATAAGTCAATGAGTTTAAGGATCTAATACCATCAATTTGATTTTTTAAACTACCTAATTTTATTCTTATCCAAATTTACTCTATTTTTCCCTAGAGTTCTACTTCACAAGTAATATTGGTAACATAAGCAAATATTTATCACTGAAGATTTATCACAAATCAACCATATTGTATTGTTAAAAGTAAAATATATAGAAATTACTGAGAGTCTAAAACAATCTTACCCAATAAAAATATAAGACAAGCCACCAGATATTAAAAATTTAAAGTTTTCTCATAGCCACATTGAAAAAGTAAAGTGAGGGCAATCCCCTCAGGTCCCCTCCCACTGTGGGAGTTTTTCTGTCCTCTCAATAAATCCTGCTTTCTCACTTAAAAAAAAAAAAGAAGGAAAAAAGTAAAGTGAAACAAGTTTTATTTAATCCAATATATCCAGATAGCAATTATTTAAGCATATAGTCAATATGAAAACAACTATTAAGATTTTTATATCCATATGTGTGTGCATGTGTGTGCTGTCTTTGAAATTTTATGCGTATTTTACACTTAATTCAGACCAGCCATGTTTTGAGTGCTTACATGCTACTTGTGACTAGTGACGACCATACTGGACAGTACAGGTCTGGAACGTGGACTTCAGAGTTGTCCCACTCAATAGGCAGGGAAGCTGGGGTAATTATATGCCAGCTCCCATTGGTCATTGGTTGAGGGCTGTGGCAGATCATACCAGGGGCTTAATTCTTAGGCACTTTGCTGACCAGCAGGGAAAAGTCCTCTGCCAGCATGGGGGTGCTGGCAGATAGAGCTGTATTCTGTGCAGGCTACAGTAATAAGATGCGAGGCATAGGATCAGAACCACCTATAGCCTGCTACATCTTGTAATACCTTTACTTTGATGCCTTATTATTAACAAGTTACTTGCAAATGTACTTTGTGTTAGTGACTCAAGAAAACTTGGTTAAGTTCACTGGCCTGGTAGATCAACCCCAAATCCTGACATTCAGGATCCAAGGAAATCTGGACACATCCTACATGTTCTGCTTGCCTTCCATAATCTTTCTGCTAAGAATGTCCTTTTCCTGCTCCTTCCCATATCATTTCTGACCTCCTCCGTCCTCTGATCATGTTCATTTTCCTCTTTGCCTGGAATGTACTTCCTGGTTTTTTACCCACACATAGGCTCCTCATTTTTTTAAAGATATGATTCAATTTCTACCTCCCTCTGGGAGCTTCTCCTGCTAACTTCAGTCGACAGTGATTTCTTTCCCCTGAGTTTCTCTTGCACCTTATTCTGCACCCAAGTTCCTTTGGCAGGAGCTAATAACTTCATGGTATATTTCCTGGGTCATTTGTTTGCTAGCATGCATTTGGGAGATGCCTGACCATCTCCACTCATTCCCTGAGGCTTAATTAACACTGTCCTTTCATTCTTCATGCTATAATTCATTTATTTGGTGCTTTGGGCTCACTTGTATTCCTCATAGGAAGATGTCGGATGAGTAGTTGTGGTTTTATGGTTTACATGTTTGTAATTTTAAGCTCTAGAACTTGAAAGACCTTGACAATAGTCAACAAAATACCAAGAAAGGAGACTGCCCATGAGAGCTGTTAAAGGCATGTGCAGTCATCCTGAATGCCTCCACAAGCTTCAAGGAGAATTTCAAGAGGGAAAAATAAGCACCTCAGGTGAAGAGATGGCACCTCCCAATATTCTTGAATATTCTAAATGCTAAGAAGGCAGACACAGTTTCATTTCTAATCTTATTATAGCCAAGTAAGTTTTTTAAAATAAATTTTCTTTCTTTTTTTTTTTTTTTGAAACAGAGTCTTGCTTTGTTGCTCAGGCTGGAGGGCAGTGGTATGAAAATAACTCACTACAACCTCAAACTCCTGAGTTTAAGTGATTCTCCTTTCTCAGCCTCCTGAGTAGCTGGACTATGGTACATACCACCATGCCCAACTCATCTTTTAAAAAAAATTTTGTAGAGATGGGTCTCACTCTGTTGCCCAAGCTGGTCTTAAACTCCAAGCTTCAAGAGATTGTTTCTCTTTGTCCTCCCATAGTGCTAGGATTACAGGCATGAGCCACTGTGCCTGGCCGGATTTTTAATAACAAGCAATATGTTTCCAGCAGGCTATATATGTGCTGTAAGATAAGCTTTATAGAAACAGTACCCTTTATATTTTATGTTGACTATTAATAGTGCTTTTCATATAAAAGTACACCAAAGTGATCTGCGTACAAAGTAACATGACCCCCTTAAAAGACTGCACAAGCAAATTAGAATTAATGGGAAAATTTCTCAGAGAATAAAATGCCTTGAAGATTAGAAAGATTGTTCTTCAATAAATAAGTAAGCACCATGGAATGTTTAGCATAAAAACTCTGTGCCTGATTGTTTCAATCTTTCAGCAGGACCATCAGAGAGGTTGGTCTCGTAGAGTCCTGTTCCTTTCAGATGTCATTAAAATACCTTTCTTGGCAAAGCCCTTCCTGACTGAGATGGAGTTTACGTAAGAGCTGTAGCTTGGATGGCCTTCGTGCTGAAGGAAGTTTGCGGCTAGTTCCAGTCCCTGGGAGACCTTGATTGGGTGGGTTCCCCTTTCTGGGGCTCAGCTTCTTCATCCAGAAAATGTGAAGGTGGTAATAGTCTTGGGGATGTCGTTGATGGTCATTCTTTCCACAAGGGTGAATCGAACACTTACTATGAGGGACCAACCTCTCTGACAATCCTGCTGAAACATTAAAGCAATCAGTCACAGAGTTTTTGTACCAAACTTGCCACGGTGCTTGTTTGTTGAAGAACAATCTTTCCGGTTTCAAGGAATTTTATTCCCTAAGAAATTTTGTGCTAGGCACAATTCTGTCACTGGGAGATCAGTGATGAGCAAACTCAAACAAGGGTCCCTGCCACCTGGTGTTCAGATTCATCAAATAGCCACACAAATATATGTATAATCACATCTTTGATAAATGCCGTGAAGGGTTGGTGGAACATGAAGGGCTGGAGGAGCTCATAGTAATAGGATTTACTTCACCCAGGAGGAGGACAGAAAGGGCATCCTGGAGACGAGACAGGTAAGGGGCTAGACAACGTGGTCTGTGTTGGGAGGTTGGGCTTTAGAGGCATAGGAGACACTGAATTCTAATCCCAGCACAGCACCTTGTCTCTCTGCGTCTCAGTTTCCTCATTTCTAAAGAATGGGCCTAACATTAGAACCCTTCCACAGTGTTGTGAGGTTTTAGAAGGATGACATGTTTGACTGCACCCAGCACCATGCCAAGAAATTACATTTCCATTTCATTTCTAAGAGTAAATTTGGAAGCAGAAATACACTGTTTTGTTCATAGATTTATTTTTTATTTTTTGCTTTGGAGAAAGAATGTAACAGCTTGAAGATCCTTTTCAAAAGTCTGAGTTCACATTCTGCCCTGGAAGGTGCCTGGTCTCTCTTACCCTAGAGCTATGTTTGAGTCTCTTGGCTTTGAAGTCCCAGGAATGACCTCGCTGTATGATTAAGTGACAGAAGGCTGAGTTTTGGGGACTGGCAGAAGTTTAGATGTCCTTGCTCTGATCTCTTGCCATTTACATACAAGAAAAGGAGGCTGATCCCATGAACAATAAAAGTGGAATGAGGAGGCAGCCCCTACCCTGTAATTCTGTTCTCTTCTATGTTGTCTCTCTGCTCAATATTCCGTGGAAACTGTGGCACTCTCTGAGGTAGCTGAGCTACTCGTGAGTGCTCATGTAATTCCTTCTCGAGATAAAGCTAGGTTAGCTCTCTCTCATAACTCAAGGCCCAAGGATTATTACTTTACTCTTACAAAAGCAAACAGGAGGACAGAAATAGCCCATCAATTGTTTAAAATTAAAACAGCCAACACTAATAAATAATTGCCACAATAGCGTAAGATCAGAGTCTTAATTTCTTGGAGGCCTTTCAAGAATTTGCAACTCTTCTCTAAGTTAATTTTTCACATCTTGTTTGGATCCTCGGGACTCTTGTTTCCAAAGCAAGGCCGTCAGATTTCTCATCACATGTGTTTTTCTCATTGACGTGCCAGACCTATGAGAGAGTGACGTCCTCTCTCCATGGATGGGCAATGATGATGTCTCCCCCCAAAAACTAACTAACATTTCAAAGTATTGTAGTCTATTGAGATTGTGACTAGTTCTCTTCTCTTGCATGCTGTATTATCTGTGTTAATGGCTGCAAGCAACAAAAATATATGCTGATTAATTTAAATAGCAAAGGCATTTATTGGAAGGATTTGGACTAGTTCAGAGCATAGACGGGAAGGCTGGGTAACCAGCACAGGCAGAAAACAGAGGAGGCAAGGCTTAGCTCAGGATGCCACCTCTGGGCTCCCAACTCCTCTGTAGCCACCTCAGATGATCCCTGGTGTCTTTGTGCAACCCTCAAATTTTGTGCCCCAGGTGGAACCATCTGTCACCACATCAAGGCCACTTGACCACCTTAGATCACATGACTGCACTTAGTCAGTTTCCCTTTCCCTAGTAACCAAGAGGAGTGGGGAGGGAGGTTCTCCCCCCTTTCTGTTGATGGGCCCCTCCCACCTATCTTGAGATTCCCCCTGCAACAGGAAGATGTCAGCATGCTGAGCAGCCAAAAATAACAACCGCTCATTATACAAAGCCTCCTGGGCTTAATCACATCTTCCATTAACTGGTTGGCCAGTTAAAGATTGGCCACTAATGTGGGTTTATTTTTCCAAAGCTGACATCACATAATGATCATCAATCTCATGTGCATCTTCATCACTGTCATCCACTTCCTCAGCCTCATCCTCATCACCATCCTCATCCTTGGCCCACTCACTCCTGTGCTCTCCTGGGCTATCATTTCCTTCCATCCCCTCACCCCTTAAATATTCACTCTCCTTTTCCCTGCCCTCCTACCCTCCCCACTCAGTCTCACCCTACTATTTCACTGCACAATGGAAACACTCACATTGAAATTCCCACATGTTCCTGTCACCCACCTCCTAAGGGCATCTGCAGCTTACCTTAGAGAGGCCAGCTCTTTCAGTTGTTCACCAGGCTCCACCCAGCAGTCCTTCCTGGTCATGTCTTCATTAATTGCTCCCTCTCTAGTAGATCCTTCCCATTAGCACACAGATATACTATGATAATTCCCATCTTGATTAAAACTAAAACTTTCTTGAACCCACTCCCCCACCTGCTACTCTCCTCCTTCTCCTCCCCTTCACAGAAAGACTCCTCCAAATAGCTGTCTGTTCTCACAGTTTCCATTTATTCTCCTGCTACATCTCTTAAACCTACTCTAGTCATCCCATCACTCCACTTCACAGTTCTTATCAAGGTCACCAGTGACCTCCAGATGGCTGATTCCAACAGCCAGTTCTGACTCTTCGTGTTGTTTTGACCTTTCTGCCATGTTGGACAAAATTGATGATTCCTTCCTT
Source organism: Tarsius wallacei (assembly GCA_963574415.1). NCBI lineage: Eukaryota > Metazoa > Chordata > Mammalia > Primates > Tarsiidae > Tarsius > Tarsius wallacei. The sequence continues at coordinate 11,031 of CAUYQG010152937.1, forward strand.
AAAATTATGTGACTTCTGTGACTTGGTTTTCCTCTTACCATCCTAGCCACTCTTTTCCAGTCTCGTTTACTGGCTCCTTTTCATCTTCAGCGCCTAAATGTGAGACTTCTTTTCTGTCTACACTTATTCCATGGTGATTATCTCTGTCCATCCCACGTGTGTATCTCTAGCCCAGACCTCTCCTCCAAATCCAGATTCATGCATCCAGCTGCCTCACTCTCTCCTTTAAAATGAAATAGGTGCCGGGCGCGGTGGCTCAAGCCTGCAATCCCAGCACTTTGGGAGGCTAAGGTGAGAGGATTGCCTGAGCCCATGGATTCAAGAACAGCCTGGGCCACTTGGCGAGACCTCATCTCTACAATAAGTCAAAAAATTAGCCGGGCATGGTAGCATGCGCCTGTAGTTCTGGCTACTTGGAAGGCTGAGGCAGAAGGTTCACCTGAGCCCAGTAGGTTGATGCTGGGGTGGCAATGAGTGTGTCACTGCACTCCAGCCTGGGCGACACAGTGAGACTCCAGCTAAAAATAAAATAAAATAAAATAGGCATTTTGATTTTTCTCTGCTGAGCCTTGTCTACCCTGTCTTTCCCACCTCAATAAATGACAACTCTTCTCCTCCAGTTGTTGAATCCAGAAACCTTTGAGCCATCCTTCACTCTCTTTTCCTCACACCATTCATCCAATCCATGAGAAAAATCTGTTGGCATGACCTTTGAAACATATTCAGAATATAACCTCACTATCTCAGCTGCTACCATCTTCTCACACCTTGACAATTGCAAGGGCCTCCAAGCCAGGCTCCCTGCTTTTCCTGGGCCACTCCCCAGACTTCATATCACAGCCAGTGTGAGCCTCCTTTAAACATGGACGGTGAACCATGCCACTCCTCTGCTTAGAGCCCTGCAGGTCTCCTGTCTTGCTCAGAGTCAAACCAAGCTCCTTCATCAGGACTTGCACATCCTTGTACGATCTGCCCACCCCCATTCCCTTTGCCTCTCTGAGCTCATTTCCTCCCACTCTCCTCCTTGCTCACTCCTCTCCAGCCACACTGGCTTCCTTACCGTTCCTTGAACATGCTGGGCACATGCCCACCTCAGGGACTTTTCTTTTGCTAGTTCCCATATATTTCTATGTTTTGCTGGCTTCCTTCGTTCCTTCCTTCCTTCCTTCCTTCCTTCCTTCCGTTTTCTCTGAAAGGTCACCTCAGCAGTGAGACTCCCTTGATCACCGTATTTAAAAGTGCAACTCACTCCCCTGCAAATCTGGCACTTTCTATTCACCTTGCCCTTTGTATATTTTCTCCACAGCTCTTATCACAATATGACATATGTATTTGCTTCTTTATGTATGTGTTTTCTGTTTCCCTGAAGCTACAAGGACTCTCTATTATTTGCTGCTTTTTCCCCAGCACATAGTGGCATGTAGTAGGTATTCAAAAATAGCTGTATGAATGAATTCATGTATGAGTGAATCCTATGGATAAGTTATTAAATGTCTTGACAGTCTGGTGAGTTAGAAAAGGCAGATCTCTGTGTTTTCAATGAGGAAGCCGAGGCCCATAGAGCGAACTGTTTGCCCAGTAATACAGCTGGCTATAGGACTCCAGGGACTTGTTCTGATCTCAGTTTCTGCCCCCTACCCTCAACTGCCCTCAGATGCCACATAGCATATTAGTATAGGCTTCAGGGCATTCATTGCTGTTTCTTTTTCATTACAGTATTGATGATAAGACCCCATATCTAGCTTTGGGGGCTGTGAAGAATATCTCCCTGAATATCTCCATCTCCAACCTTGGGGATGATGCCTATGATGCCAACGTGTCCTTCAATGTCTCCCGGGAGCTCTTCTTCATCAACATGTGGCAGAAGGTAAGGAGGGCATCCCCAGAAGAGAGACTTTGTTCCATCTCGTGTGTTTGCTGACTTTCATCATAGCGTGGAATATGCAACGATTCTACAAAGACTGTTCTCTATATGGAGTATCATTTAGAATGATTAGAATTTTTTTCTTCATGAACTTAGTGTGTTGGTATAGCCAAAGAAGAAGCCACAAATATCCACAACATCGGAGGGGTGTCTATATGTTACACTGTCTCCCATCCCATCCTGTCTTTCTTATAAAACCCTCCCCCTATAATTTTATATCTGGCCCTTTTCCAAGATGGTATAGTCACTATCTCCAGCACACCCATGTTCTAGAAAATTCCAGTTTTAGGCCAGTAGTTGCTGTGAAAAACCAGATAAGAACTAAGGACAGATCACTGCTTGTCCTGCTTGTTATCACCAATGATGCACTTGATGTTTTCCATTAGAAGATCGTTGACACCCGCCTGTACTTGGGCATGTTTATTCATTCCTGATCTATTTGAGGGAATTGAGGTAATTAAATTGCAGCAACATGGATGGAACTGGAGATCATTATCTTAAGTGAACTTTGCATTATTTGAGTGGGGTTTTTTAAAGTAAATTAATTTATTTGAACAAGTTGAAGTTTAGACAGCATGTCTGAAGATGAAAAGCTGGTAGTCGGTCCTCCCCCATCATCTCCCTCAATGTGCCCCTTGGGGAGGAAGAGGAACAGGCTTCTCAACAGGCAACAAGGAGGAATGAGTAGACTCAGGTTGACGCCACTCTACCCAGTGGTTGCTCTGACTGTTGACAGCTGTTCAGATGGGATTTTTCACAGCTTTTCAAAGTCTTTATAGCATTGAACAGCAGTGCCTTGACCTCTATGTAAAAAATGGAACCAAAATCACTTTTTGAGGAAAACCTTCACCCAGCCCACCAATGAGCATTAGGTGCACATTTGAGCAGGTGGAGGTCTTTGTTCAGGTACATATCCTGCCAGCTCAACAGTTTTGGCAGGATTGTGTCAACCCTGCCCAGCTTAGGGGGCAACTGAAGGACACAGAGCCATCTAGAATAGTGAGACTTCAAGAGCTTTCTAAGAAGTCATCTCAACTTCCTGCTGCTTAATAGCTTTTGGCAGCTCCAGGGTGGAAGGAGGCCACAGAAGCAATCACAGATTGCAGGAAGGGCATGTGTTCCATCTACCTTCTACACCCTAAAAACTTCCCCTGAATTCAGCCCGGTCATGAGAGAACCAAGAATCTGTAGGGGTCTAGTATCTCTGGCCACTCACAGAATCTCTTTTTCAGAATTGCATGTGCTGTGATGCTGTCTCCCTCTGTGGGTGGGATGGTGGATGTGGGGGAAGGGGGTTTGCTCAGGGACCTGACCTGTAGAACTTGTCTCTACGGTAACTGAAGGGGTGTGACTGGTGACTGGGTCATTACATTGCACAGATTTCGCTCACTCAGGACCCATGGGAGAAATTTCTCTGCAGCCTCAAACTTGGAGATAGCTGTGCTTTGCTTGAACATTTTGACTTGTTTTTACCTTATGACTGACTAGTCTTCATTCTCTTTATTGGCTGCTAGTAAATTCTAAGCTGATCCAATTCTGTCAGTATGTTACACTTGGTAGTATTATTTCACAAACTAGGTAGCCTCCTGGATCTTGCTTTGCTTCCCTCCACCATGTTTTGCTTTTTAGCTTGGATGGGTGAGGGGGTGAGTGGATGACTGACTGGCTGGCTGACTGGATTGATGGGTGAATGGCTGACTGGTTGGCTAGCTGTCCAGGCAACCGGCTGACTGGGTGGATGAGTGAATGGATGGATGAATGAATGAATGGCTGGCCTTCTTGTCCAAAGTAGCAGAGAAACTCAGGGCTCAGGCTTCCAAGATCTCCAGTCTTCTCTGTCATCATGTAGTCAATTAGTTTAATATTAGCTTCCAATACAGAATACCCCCTGAAATTGATTTTTCTATCCTCTTCTAATGCAAGGCTACTTCCATAGTTTTACTCTGGGTTATTTTTTTCTTTGAGGGAAGGCTGCTTATAAAAATGTAGGGTGCACATGGATGACCATCGACTGACTTTTCTCTCTCTTAAATAAAGCTAACTTGAGATCACTGTAAAGGGGCTTAATTTGTCAGTGGCTGCCCTGCTGGCTGACTGACATGTATTATCCAACCAGAGCTCAAAGTATAATGGCCAGCAGCTAGGTTTCCACAGGGGAGAGGCCCGGTGCACCATGTTTCCTGCCAGGCAAGGAACCAAGGAGTCCCTTGGCAAAGCCTTACCAGAGTGTGACTATTCCTGGGGTCCCCTGTGGAAGCAGTTAGAGGGAATTCCAGGGGCAGGAGAAGGGTATGTGGTTAAAAGGAAGAGTAAGGAAAGCTAGATAACCACACAGCCCCAGGGTCACCGTTCACACAGAGTTCCTTGTGAACAACACTTCCAGAGCTCAACTCCAGAGCATAATGTGAATGGTGCCCCTGGAGCTGTATAGCTCTGAGATCTGGAGTCAACATAAAGCCTGTTTTTAATTTCTTGCTGTGATGCCTCTTGGCACTAAGGGCATGGACTTTTCTTGCCTTTATCAAACACCAATGGATTTATTTGGACAGTTATTGAGTACTGGCTAAATGCCAGGGACTGTGCCAGACCCTAGGAGACACAAAGATTAGTAAGATCTAGTCCCTGCTCCCAGGGAACTCACAGCCTAATGGGGCCAAAGGCATGTCAGAAAGCAATTAAAGTTCAAGGTGCCAGCTGCTCTTCAGAGAAGTTGTTTGAACACAGCTAGGACAATGCATGACAGTAGTAGCTAGTGCCATATTGGATGGAATCCTTGGATAAATGCTTTAGGTATATGGATGAGCCTCTGAAGGAGCTGTCAGCTGGTGCCTGCCTTGTAGAGCTGGGGTGAGTGAGGTGGGGTGGGTCAGTTTATTTGAAGGTGAAGGAGGGAACTGGGCTGGGCGTGTAGGGGTGAGAGTGTAGAGAAGAGCAAGGGAGGGAAGGGCAGGAGAGAACCCAGCAGGATGGAAAGAAGCTGCTCCTGTAGAACAAAGGGCCAATGACATTCCTGGTGGAAGGGTGACATCAGGACATTTTAGGAATGGTGATGACTGCTGTTTACAAGCTTGTCAGTTAGGACTTCCGCACTCATGAATACCACATGTGAGTGGGGGTGTTGGGGAGAGAAACTCAAAGAAGTGGCTGGGGTCATATGTATGTCTTCATGGTATTGACTGTTGTAACGTGCATGGAAACAGACATGGGCATGAAAGTATAACCCTCAAGGTGCAAGAGGACTCCCTGCTGACTTTTGGGTGCAAAGGGGATGCATCCGTTTGCCACAGAGTTATAAAGGAGGTCTTGCTGGGAGAGAAGGGAGAACAATAGGACACACACCTTGGCCCAACTCCTACAGAGTGTGAGGCGCTCTCTTGGTTTGGACCTCCCAGATACTGACCCTGTGACAAGGAACTGAAGGCAATTAGTTTATCTGGGAGATGCAGGAAACACTGGCAGGGAGGTAGAGAAGTGGTATAGGAAGGTGGAGGCAGTGAATGCAAAGTGAGCTGGTAAGCTAGCTACCACAGTGGGCGATGGGGCTTCATCCTGTTGGGCGACTCTGAGAAACAGTGCCGCATACATACCTCAGGGTGAGGGAACTGGGGGATTTCCCAAGGGTCACAGGTACAGGCCAAGGGTCACAGGTCACACTGGGGGTATTCAGTGCTTCTGCCCTTCCATGTGCATGGCTGAGCAACCTACATGGTTCTAGAAAACATGCCCTCAGGTGCAGAGGTGCAGACACTGGCAGCTGGAAGTGGGCTGGAGCACCCTGAACACACAAGTCACGTGGGTCGGGCTCGCCAGTGTCTCCCAGAGAGGCCTACAGGGTTGGAAACATCCCCAACCTGAGCATCTCACTTTCTAGGCTCCTAGAAGTTGTAAGTTGGCCTTATAGAACCTCACTGGGGTTCTTGTACAAGAACTGGTGACACACAGCCTACAGGGGTGGGGCGGGGCGGGAGGAAGCAGTGGAGATTGTGGGAAAATGGAGGGCCTCTTCCACAGGGCATCTGGGCCATAACAGCACTTGGTGGTTGCCAGGTGGAAGTGAGGGCCCGTGCTGCCAGACTCCCTATTTTTCAACAAAACTCAGAAATCTCGGGACTTTGGCAGCTAATTAAAATGCTTTCTGAACATTGTAAGAGCCAAATAAAACTTGTCCACTGGCCGCATCCAGCCTGTAGGCCACGAGCCCGTGACCTCCAGCCTAGCTGTTTTCCATATGACCTAGTCCTAGCCTCTTGCCTGCCTGTTTGTTGTATGGATCTGCATTTCTGGTAGAACTTTTGTCTATGGCCTAATTGCGTTTCATGTCCTTCCTGTGGCAGCTGATGAGCTAGTCAAAGAGATTGGACTTTGGGGCTTCAAGTGTGCATGTGTTTGGGGGAAGGAGGGGAGGGAGAGGGTCAACCCAAATGCAGTGTCCATGAAATTTTTAAAGCTAATGATGTTTTGAAAACAATTTGCTGGCTGGAGTATTTGTACTTTGCCGTGATTTCAAGACTAAGCTGGAGTTTGGATTTTAGAAGTTGCTAGGAGAGAAGTAAAATAACAGGCAGCCAGTGTGGAATAGAAGGAAAGTGGAACTCTGGCAAACAGCAGACACAGAGTTGAAATTCCGGCTGTTTCTTGCAATCAGTGTGACCTTGGGCCAGTGGTCTTCTCTCTACACCTCAGTTTCTTTCTCCATAAAGTGGGATTGTGGCGAGGGTTAAGTGAGGCCTACACCAAGCTACTTATATGTGATGGGTACCTATCATGCTTGCCCCTGGCTCTCCCTACCCCCATACACTAGTGCACACTTTGTAGATCATTCATTTACTTAGAGGGTGTATATTGATCACCTACTTTAGACCAAGATTAAGTACTTAGGAGGAAGAGGAAAATAAAGCAAGAATGAAAAACGTGGAATGTAAGACAAGGGGTATTAACTCTTCCTTTTAAACTAAAAATCACAAGCTGTAGTCTTAATAAAGGATTGCTGGTGTGTGTGTATGTGTCTGTCTGTCTCTCTTTGTACTGTAAATAAAAGAAACTGAATATATTTTTATATTTTTAATGAATTACATTTATTTAAAAAATAAAATCACACAAAAACAATTAAAGCTAGTAAATATATGTCAATTAAATGAATGTCTGTATTAGCTTGGGACTCTTGTTTGTTTTTAATAATGCTTGTTGACTTTGTAAAAATTTACTTCCCTTGTGCTTAAGCATTAAAGTTTTTGGTTAGCTGGGCTCGGTGGCTCAGCCTGTAATCCCGCACCTTGGGAGGCTGAGGTGAGTGGATTGCCTGAGCCCGAGGGTTCGAGACCCGCCTGGGCAACTTGGTGAGACCTCATCTCTACAATAAATCAAAAAATTAGCCAGGTGTGGTAGCGCGTGCCTGTAGTTCCAGCTACTTGGAAGGCTGAGGCGGAAGGATCGCCGGAGCCCAGCAGGTTGAGGCTGCGGTGGCCGGGAGCGGCCACTGCACTCCAGTCTGGGCGACAGAGTGAGACTCCAACTCA
>CAUYQG010152938.1:0-23071 GCA_963574415.1 Tarsius wallacei
AGAACAAAATCATGAACTTCACAGCAACCTGGATGGACTTAGAGTCTATAATACTGAGTGATCTTTCACAGAAACAAAGAACTGAGTATCACATGTTCTCACTCATAAGCAGACCTTGAACAATTATTGTAATACTATAAGAAAAGAATTGGCAGTAGCAGGAAACTGCCGGTAGGGGGGCAGGAAAGCAGGATTTGCAGTAATGGGAATCCACCTGGGGAAGGGGGGCACACCTCATCAACAAGGGTACCTGCATAATGAACGTTTATATACCTAACCCTGAATTGTACCCCACATATTTAAAATAAAAAGAATAAAAATAAATTAAAAGGCACATTAAAAAAAGAAAACATGTATCTCCTTTGACCCAACAATTTATCTTTTACATCTTCATCTTAAAGAGCTAACCAGAGAGGTACATAAAAGATATTTGTACAAAGACACTCATTTCAGCACTTTTTTCCCAATAGAAAAAAATGGGCACCCCCTAAAGGGCCCACAAAAGGGAACTAATTAGATAAGTTTAAAGCATTTATATAATAAACTCTGATCCTATCTTTAAAAAGAAATATACAGATATAGTCAGTGATATTGGGAAAAAACTTCATAACATTGTTGGCTAAAGCAAAAAATAATATGCATGAGAGGGAGGAAGGTAGATGATTTATTTCATGGGCACAATATATGTTATTTAGGTGATGAATACCCTAAAGGCCTTAACTTCACAACTATACAATGTATCCATGTAACAAAGTTACACTTGTACCCCATAAATTTATGCAAATAAAATAAAACGGTATGTACGGTATAGTGCCATTTTTATTCAACAAGAAAATTTTCATTTTCAATGTTATCAATGTATGAATTCTGCTAAGTGGGAAACTTTTAAGCAGCAAATGGTCATAGAGTAACTTCTTCATAACACCCTGTCTATACATTGCTGTTCATTCAAATCGAGTAAATAGCCAGCATGCAATATTTCTTATGATATAAGAACCCCAACTGAGAGAAGCCAGCCATGCTTATTGTATTAAGTTGTATCTCGGCGTTAACTCAAAGTGCATGATAGAAAAATCTGTGTTGCAACATCAAACGTTTTCTAACTAGGTTTGAGCTGGGAAGCTTTTTTCACTTTTAGATGACATTGAAAGACATCTGGACGAGGGGCAATCTACTGGCCATGTGGGGTTTAGGAAGACTTTTACTTTGCTCCTTATTTTGTCCTGTGTTGCTGGAAGCTTCTACAAGAGGCATGGCCTTCATCATCTGATACTGGAAGGAGGAGCCTCTTGAGACGTCCTGGGAAACCCCAGCATAAACCATCAGCAGAGGCCCCAGGGAGGCCTGGCTAGAGGGTGGGCAGAAAGGCTTAAATGATGTGGAAGCAAAGAGACAGCTAGAGCAGTTTTATGGCAAGAGAAAGGACTGTGACGAAGCAAAATTTCCGCGTGATTAGACTGAGTTCGAGGCTGCACAGGACTGCTGCCCCATGATTATTCATAGAATTCCTGCCATCATAGAACTCAGGAGGCTGTTGGAGCAGCCTGGCTTACTGGGGGTTTTTTTGGTTAGCTCAGGGCCTGTTTAGGGGAAGTAAATACCAAGCTAACTTTCTTAAGAAACGCCAGTCTTCAGAGGTGGGGGAAAAATTGTTTCACAGAACTTGCTAAATTATCAAGGTCCACAGGAAGGCTGTGAAATATCTTGCCAGCACAAAATTGTCAGTTGCATTCAGCACAATGAGATATAGTACATTTTCCTCTCCTGAAAAAGAATGAAAAGGGAATAAAAGATGAACCTCTTATTATAAAAGGAATCCAGCAGTATAGAATGACTTTAGAATATCCCTGCAATGGTTTTATTTAGCTTTGAAATCCTCCTAAATCAAAGATGTGAGTAACTACTAAAAAGCATTATAACTCTAATGCTATAACATTTTCAGGGGGAGGGGGAATGAGAAGCAATTCTGGCCTAAGTACTAGCTTGTCTGATTAAATATTCTTCATAGAGTGGGTGGAGCTAGCAGCAGAAATCAATAATATTCACTTTTTAAAGAATTCTGTTGTTCCAGCACAAAGGTATTATTCAATACTTCAATAATATTTTCCATTGCTTAAATTCCAAAAAAAGGTGATATAAAAATATTACCAAAATTCTTATTAGAAGGAAAATATCTCCAAATGTATTACTCCCAAAGGGTTCCATTACAAATGTCTGGGAAAATGAGATCCTAATATTCAGAGGACCTTCCTGCCTGAAAATTGTAATGTTGGTCATTTGAAATGTTCATATTAGATTTGCACGCTGTCCCAAATCAAAAATTAAACTGCTCCCATACAAAAAAGTAAAGCCATAATGCAAAACCAAGTTGCAACAAAGAATGCTCAAACATTTGAGGCTACTTAAACATTATAGAGCATCTCAAAGTGAAAAAAGCTCCCCTGCTCAACCCTAGTTAGAAAATGTTTGATGTTACAACACAGATTTTCTATCATGCACTTTGAGTTAACACAGAGACACAACTTAATACAATAAGCATGGCTGGTTTCTCTCAATCGAGGTTATTATATCCTAAGAAATATAGCAAGCTGACTATTTACTCGGTTTGAATGAACAGCAATTTATAGATAGGGTGTTATGAAGATTAAGTTATTCTATGGCCATTTGCTGCTTAAAATTTTCCTATTTAGCAGAATCCATACATTTGTAATGCTCAAAATGAAAGTTTTCTGTGACCAAAAACAAAGTATTTGTGTAATCTTCAAAGTGTTTAATTTGTATTAAAGCTAAATCCAGAGGCTCTGAAACCTTAGGGGCTCTTGATGTGGATTTTTGTTCTGGTTCACACACCTTGAGACAAAGGCTCATAGTCAAGATGTGGAAGAAAAAAGACGTTTTTTTGTGTGTGTGAGATGCAGGGCAAATTTATTCCTGAGGCAGCCTGGAATGGGCTTCAGAAAATGGATAGAGTGTCTTCTTAAAGAAAGGGCCTCTAAGTAAACTCCACTGCCATTCAAAAGATTTGCTCTGACACTTAACAAGTGGTGCAGGAAGAAAGGAAAATCTGTTGTCAGGTTTGGGGTGTTTATCAGCTCCCCTCGAGACACTTGACCTAATGCCGCGGTCCCCCTAATCCGCTGATCTGCATGCGGTGGCCTCGCAAGCCTCAGCCCACAACTGCCAGCAAAATTGCCTGGAACACTTATCCCAGCACATTGATCCTTCAGTATATTGTGTGTCGCTCACCTACTCCCCCTCTTCCCCTCCCGCCCCCCTCTCGCGACTCCCCCGAAATTTAATTCTGCTCACAAATTGTGAAATAAGTTGTTTGGGCTGGATTTGTCGAGTGAATTGTCCCACTAATGAAACAGTCTGTTCATTATACAGTTGTAGGACGGAAGATTTAGCGCTCCCATACCCCGGGACCCGGGCAGGTTAACGTTTTTATACTGACAGTTGACAAAAGAATGAATGACTCTCTCCTGTCAAATCAGGCTTACAAACAGCTTGGCATACAAACAGTTACTGCTTGTATGCATGCGGATTTAGGGTCCCCGTCTGCTAATGCCCCAGATTTGTAAGTACAAATTGGTTAGTCTTCAAACTGTTTGCGAAAGGAATAAAATGACCAAAAATTAGTTTGTTTTAGCCTTTTCCCCTCCCCTTCCTACTCCTGCAAGTGCAACATTTTAAAAAAAGAAAAGAAAAGGATAAAATAGTGTGTAATGGACTCATGGAATATTGTTGGGTTTTTGCTGAAGGCATCAAATTAAGCAGGGCCATTGTTTGGCAGGAAACATTTTGTTCTGCCTGGGCACCCTGCTTCTCGGAAAGCAGCTGAAAATCTAATGGAATTAATTTAAGATGTGTGGTTTTAAAAGATAGAGAGTGGAGGGGGAGGGAGAGAGATCAAAAACATTCATTTCTATTCATTTTAGTACCTGTTGCTGAAAACTGGTTATAATAATTCCCCTCTAACTGCATTGGTCAGTTAAAATGGGTCATTGAGATGTCTGAAACTTTTTCATAGGCAGTTATCTGTCAATTAGATAAAAATCATTTTACTTTTTCTTGTCGGTTTGAATTGTTTTGTGAATAAACTAATGCAAAATCACTAAAAGAGAATGCTCTATCAGAAAGAAGGTAAATATTTTTACCATGTGATTTCTCAGAGTGGTGATAATTTTTAGTCTCGATTAGGTTAAATAATTCTGCTATAACTTCAACAGAATAGTATACATGAGTAATACCATATATTTCTACCACATTATAGGGAAACAAAAAAAGGTAACAAGTTAAGGATTCTTTTCAACTTCAAGTTTGATCTAATGTCTTTGAGTTAAGAACTTTTTAAAAATTATATATAGTCCCAAGACAATCAAATTCCTTGTAATACTAGGAGTTACTCTCTTATATTTCACTAACATGTTCTCCAAAGACAATTTTTAAAACTCAGACATTTTGGAAACTTTGCAAGCAGCAGTTATTTGTTAATTCAAACATTCCTTAAAGCCTTTTCCCTTTTCAGTGTCTAAGCTTTGTGCTGGTATTTTGCAGCATTAAGAGTCTCAAACAATAAGTATAATCTTAGTGCATACGCATACAGAGTCAATGACAGTTGGCTATTGGAAATCTGAATAAAGCAAGGGTGTTAGACTGTTAGAGAGAAGACGGGAGACAGCCTTCAGCCCAGATATGATTGAATCATTTTTTATGAAGTCATCCAAACCCATAGAATGTCCTGCACCTGTGAGCCCTTATGCCAAAATTGGCCATTTAAATCTTGGGACGAGAGTCAGAGAGAAAGTTACAAACAACTCAACAGCAAACAATACTATGGCAGCTACATGCAGAACGGACCCGAGGGGTCTCTCTCCATTTCCCATCTCTCCCCACCACTCCCAGAACTTTGCAAACATCTTCCTGGAATATCCATTCCCCTCCCATCAAACTGAAGGTTTTGTTCCTATTTTGCCACATTTTGGGCATTTTAAAGACAAAGGCCATGACTTATGAAGAACTTTGGACTAAGAAAAGGCGTGTGTTTAGTGAAATATTTTTAGAGAAATGGTATTTTCCTATGGACCTTATAATGCAGTGACTTCCTTACAATGGAAAGCTATCTGAAAAAGGAGAGGTTTTAGTAATCAGGTCAACTGTTAAAGCAGGCTTCTCCTTTCAATCTACTAAAATTAGCAAAGACACAGAGGGAGTAAGACTAAAGCTGACTCAAGTTCTATGCAAAGATAGAAGAGAAATGAATACATACTTTTAAAAAAAATACATGCTTTAAAAATTTTCTTTTAATTTTTAAACAGAGTGAGACCCCAATTCAAAATCATCATCATCATCAATCATCATCATCATCATCATCATCATCATCATCAACATCTACCCACTTGGTAAATCTCACGCTGATGCTGCATCTCCAGGTAAGACTTAGTTCATCCAATGTCAGGTCGGGATGTCTACCTCCCTCATCTTACAGGTGATAAAACTGAGATTCAAATGTATGTGGGATTAAAACTCAGGCCTCCTGATTGCCAGTCTTTCTGTTCTTTCTCCTCAGCACATTCATTCTAAGGAAATGCTGTAATGCGGTAACCTGGTTTATCTTTGTAACACAAAATTCTGATTTCATTTGTGTAAAATGGGACATTTGGGCGAGTTGGGTGAATTTTCTGAATTAACATTATTTTGGTACATTTTCAGAATGTTTATGGATCTGCAAGAGCCACTTTTAGAAGGTAATTACCAAATCGACATTTTTCCAGTTAAATGCTGAGGTGGTGGGTATTGTTGTTTTGTTACTTGTGAAGTCAAATAAGAAAAGCACACACACACACAAAACAAAACCTATATGTTATTTTTAAAAATGTAACATTGAAAATACATTTCAGGCCGAGCTCAGTGGCTCTGCCTGTAATCCCAGCACTTTGGGAGGCTGAGGCGAGTGGATTGCCTGAGCCTCAGGGTTCGAGACCAGCCCAGGCAACTTGGTGAGATCTCGTCTCTACAATAAATCAGAAGAATGAGCCAGCTGAGGTAGCGCCTGCCTGTAGTTCCGGTTACTTGGAAGGCTGAGGCAGAAGGATGGCCACTGCACTCCAGCCTGGGCGACAGAGTGAGACTCCAACTCAAAAAAAAAAGAAAATACATTTCAGAGTGTCTATTTGAGATTCTTAGTCTATTGACTTGAGAAGCCTATGCCTACACCTCGCCCTAAGGGTGAAGCAAATGGTGAGCAGGAATGCCAGTTGAGACAGGCTATAGGAGAAATGCACTTGCCTTACCTTACACAGCTTTTCCAGGATTCCTTAAGGTCCTCCAGAAACCTCTAAAACATATTTGTTTTCTCCTTTGCCATTTCCCTTTTAGGAAGTTTGCCAGGCCAGCTTCAACCTGAGCACCCGTTCAATGAGAAGCATCAGAGAGGCTAAGACAGTACCCCAAGGGCTCAGGCGAGGACATTAGCAGCTCATGACTTGGGGGGCATATTGCTTTGACTCAGCAGACTCCTGCTAAAATGTAAGTATTATCAGCAACCTGGTTTGGCAAAGTTTATCTTTTAGAATAAGAGATCCTGAAAGAGAAGGCTGAAACCCCCAAAACGAATTTCATCATTTAACCCAGGATAAGCCCATGACGGATCTACACACAGCCACTATTCTTTAACTAAAAATGGGGCCAGGGCATTCAGTCCTATGTAAAAAGGAATGTAGTATAGGGGTTGGAAAAAACTGAAATAAATAAATAGGTTGTGTGGTCAGAGGACATGGCTTTGAAGTTTTTTTTTGTTTTTGGGGGTGGTTTTGAGTGGAAGTCTCACTCTGTAACTCAGGTTGGGGTGCAGTGACACATTCACTGCCGCTGCAGCCTCTTACCTGCTGGGCTCAGGTGATCCTTCTGCCTCAGTCTTCCAAGTAGCTGAAAATACAAGCGTGTGCCACCACACCCGGCTAATTTTTTTATTTATTGTAGAGATGGGTCTCCCAAAGTTGCCCAGGCTGCTCTCTTGAACCCTTGGGCTCAGGCAATCTTTTCACCTCTGCCTCCCAAAGTGCTGAGATTATAGGCATGAGCCACCATGCCCTGCTGGCTTGAAGTTTATTTCAGCCATTTATAAGCTGTGGGACATCAGTTCAGTTATTTAGTGAGTCTATTCATGTATAAGATGGAGGTAATAATAATGCCTCCCTCATGAGGTTGAAAGCAAAGATTAAATAAGTGAACACATGTAACACACAGCATACTTATAACATAGTCATGTGGTTTATAAATGTTAGTCTCAAGATTCATTAGTGTCTTGCTATTCAAGATATGGGCCCAGGTGGGTGTGGTTGCTCATGCCTGTGATTTCAGTGCTTTGGGAGACTGAGGCAGGAGGATCATTTGAGGCCAGGAGTTGGAGACCAGCCTTGGCAACATAGCAAGGCCCTATGTCTTACAAAAAAAAAAAAAGTGTGGGCCTCGGACCGGAAGAATCAACAGTACATTGTTAGCAATACAGACCTGCTGAATCAGAATCTCCAGTTATACAAGGCACCCTGATGATTCATACGCCTATGGAAGTTTGAGGAATGCTGGCTTAGAATACGTTTCTCGCCACACTCTAAACTTGTCCCCGGAGGCTTTGGCTGGGTGGCGTCTCAATGAATGCTAGAGTCTTCGGCTGGGATCTCCCATATGCCAGCACGCTACCCAGTCGTGGGGGTTGCCAGGCTAGTTATTTAATGAGTTTTATGATACATTAAATCTTCCAGACCTCACGGCAATTTGACCATTAAAGAAATAACTTTTTTGAAGGTAGCCCAAAACAAGCCAACTCAAGCGAATAATGGGATTAGCGTGGTGATATTGAAATCAGAGTTGGACCACGTGAGTCACTCTCCATCAATCACGGCTGCTGTCCTCACGGCTGATTGTGGCACATTGTTTCATCAAATTAAACACCAAAGGGATGTTGTAAAGGCAGCATATGGTCCTCTTTCAAAAGTAGTTAGCCTGGCATTGCACGAACGGCCTCATGGGGACTCCCCTGAAACCTTCTAAATCAACGTATTGTGGGTATTTGCTTTTGCAAAACAATGACTCATAAAAGTGGTTGCGTTTAATTGCAGGCTTGCCGCCATAGTCGGAAGCAAGGCCAGGATGGGAGCTGTGACGGAGAGTAGACAGACCTGATGGGAGGGGGAGAGTGACTGTCATCTCTTCTGGGTCTCCCATCATGGGAACAGCAATCCCGGGTACAAGACACCTGTGTTCACTCCTCCCACTTGGAAGGATGCTTGGCTTTTAGAAATCGACCTTCACCCTCTCTACTAGGCAAAAGCAGACTGAGGGTAGGTTTTAGAATCGAGACAAGAATAATGGCTGAATGGAGGAGATTTCCTCTAATAATCCGGAGAGACAGAGAAGGGCAGCTTTGTCAGTTTCTGGTGGTCCTCTGTAGGACCCTCAAGGTTTATGACATTATTTATATGCCCTTGGAAGGTGAGACAAGCCCAAGACTAAATTTTAAGAGCAAGTCAGCCTATAAATCCCAGCACTCTGGGAAACTGAGGCAAGAGGATTGCCTGAGTCCAGGTGTTCAAGACCAGCCTGGGCAACATAGCGAGACCTCGTCTCTACAATAAGTAAAAAAATTAGCCAGGCATGGTGGTGTGTACCTGTGGTTCCAGCTACTTGGAAGGCTGAGGCGGAAGGATCACCTGAGTCCAGCAGGTCGAGACTGTGATAGCCATGATTGTACCACTGCACTCCAGTCTGGATGACAGAGTGAGACTTCAACTCAAAAAAAAAAAAAAGGAACACATTATCAGGCAGTATTAGGAGCAATGTTTTGTTGTTACTCTCCATGTATGTGCTGGCCTTTTCTCCAAAAAACAGTATGCTTGTTAATGTGGAAGTAGCAAGCCTCACAGTACCCTGTGAGCTCCGCATGGAAGGTGTCAAAGGCAGCAGGTCACTTTTGCCATCTTCCTCTGTGACCCTTTGTGGCTCCTGACTACACAGTTGTCACCACCCCTAGGGGGCAGTCCTAAGTCCATAGCCCCCTTCTACCACTGCTCAGAGACAAACACACCAAGAGAGCAGGAAACATTTGAATCAAAGCCTTTTAAAAAATTTTATTAGTATTCAATAGCAAGACACGACTTTTCTATTTTTCTAAGTCTGCTGAAGAGGAAAAAATAAAAAGCAAAAGTCTTGCTAACAGACTTTCTCTTACCAAACTTTTCCTTCTGTCCAAGAGTGGCTACTCTTATTGGTATGTCTGTATCCTGAAAAAGATCTTAAATAATGCCTCGTCAACTTTCCAGTGGGTATGGAAACTCCTTGACATCACTTAGAATGAGTCAAAATGTCCCCAATAACTTCATCCTGGTGAGAATACCTCACAAATACATAGTCTTTTAACCTGAGAGTTGGGAGATACTAGTTTTTATTTATTTAACTCTGATAGGATTGTACCATATGGCATGGGTGCTATTTTTACCCTTCATAAAATAGACATGGTAAGACTCATCACCTTTCTACTGGAGGGCAAAAAACAGTAAATAAATAGGTAGCCAGAGTGATCAGATCCATGAGTAGCAATTTAAGTGACCTCAAAATTTCAAGTTATTTTTTTTAACCAAATGAAAACTTTAAAATTTCAACAGGCGTGTTGGCTCATGCCTGTAATCCCAGCACTTCGGGAGGCTGAGGCAGGAGGATCACTTGAGCCCAGGAGTTCAAGACCAACCTGGGCAACATAACAAGATTTCGTCTCTACAAAAAAAATCAAAAAGTTAACTGGGCATAGTGATGTGTACCTACAGTCCCAGGCGAAAGGATTAGCTCAGTCCAGGAGTTCGAGGCTGTGGTGAGCCGTGATTGTTCCATAGGCTCCAGGGTGACAGGGTGAGACCCCCGACTCAAAAAAAAAAAAAAAAAAACTTCAAATAGCAGAAGTTGAACCAATAATTGTTAAGATCAGTATCTGCTGTAGAAATTATAAGTAAAAGAGTGATTTTATAAGACATAGAACTAGTGTCTGATTAAGAAAGCTCAGAATGGAAAGACATCGCTAGAAAAGTGAAAGGAACATTTTCTACCTGTTTGAATAACAGGCGCATTTTACAGAAAACATGTGCCTCAGAGTGGAGAGTGAGTTCATCTATTGCAAGGCTGAGACCGTGTCCTTAACTGTGGCAGGAGCAGGATATAGTGGCTGTGTTGCTCCTGGTACAAGATTCAGGGGGCTGGTGTCTGTACCATCTTAACTGCTCAGCTACCAGGATGGCTACGCTTAACTCATTTAGGTGGCCTTCATAAACTCGTAACCCTGGTGTTTTGGCCATTTTGGAATCTGCTGCAGCTGAAGTGTAGCCAACAACCAACCTGCTGGGGGAAGGTGCTACTCAGAACACACCTGTGGTGAGTTATTTTTGGTATCCATTTAAAGCCCAAACACTGATGCAATTTGGCCCTCTTCAGAGCCAGTCCTCATCAGGCAGTCTCCCTGTTAATTAGCTGAGCTGTAAGATGTTGCTAATAGGTACACATCTTGTAAACATGTTGAGTGGGCCCTGCCCCTGAAGAGGCCTCTCTGTTAAGTGACACCTCAGCTGGGGCTGGTAGAGGCCATCTCCTCACCGGGGAGCAGCCGCAGGGTGTGCAGCCTCCATTCAGAATCAAAGCATCGTGCTCCCAAAGTGCCTCTTTTTGTTGTTTCCATAGAGGTGACTGCCTTTTGGAGATGACAATAGTGAGTAGGAGAATAAGAATGAAGAGGAGGAGCAGGAGAAAACATTTGCGGTTACATTCACTGGAGAATATTTCTGACAAGGCCAGGTGGTGAGATTATGGAACTGCTGGTTTCTTCCCACAGAAGTAAACAGAGATATCAAGGCTTGCGGAGAGTCTGCTGAGATGACTGATCAGCTGCCCTGTAGTGAGCTACCAAAACTAAAACCATAGCCATCAAGGATTCAGAACAGGCCTGCAGAACAGCAGATAGGAAACCAATGTAAAGGTGAATGAAGAGAGAATGAGGCCACCTGGCTGTGGCTTTGTTTGCTGACTTTCATGCTTGAATTCATTTGCAGGAGTCTGTTCCCTCTTAGGTCCACAGTGCTGTATCAGGGAAGCTGACGGTACAAACCAAATGCAGAGGACAACCATCCCAGTTTTCTTGGACTTTCCCAGTTTGGGCCCTGAAAGTCCCATGTCCAGGGCAAGCTCTCAGTCCCAAACAAACCAGATTGCTTGGCCACCCTCCCCTGGAGTCACAAAAGTGAGTGCATGAAAGAAACCCTGGAACCTCATCCAAGTCCTTCATCTTATCCTAAGGAAAAACTGAGGCCCAGAGGGATCAAAAAAGTAGCATAGCATAGGGCTTGATGTCTTTTTTTTTTTTTTTTGAGTCGGGGTCTCAACTGTCATGCAGGTTAGAGTACAGTGGCACAATTATGACTCACTGCAGCCTCAGCCTTCTGGGCTCAAGTGATCCTCCTACCTCAGACTCCTGAGTAGCTAGGACTATAAGCATAAGCCACCATGGCCAGCTAATTTTTTTATTTTTTGTAGAGATTAGATCTTTCTATTTTGCCCAGGATGGTCTTGAACGCCCAGGCTCAAGCAATCCTCTTGCTTCAGCCTCCCAAAGTGCTGAGATTACAGGTTTGAACCACCATGCCTAGCCTAATGCCTCCTTAATAAATGATGAATATATCTACTGTCTTGTCATGTGAGGAAAATGACCA
This sequence comes from Tarsius wallacei, assembly GCA_963574415.1. Lineage (NCBI taxonomy): Eukaryota > Metazoa > Chordata > Mammalia > Primates > Tarsiidae > Tarsius > Tarsius wallacei. The sequence continues at coordinate 11,748 of CAUYQG010152938.1, forward strand.
GAGATTACTAAATGCTAACATGCTACAAGACAAAGGTTGGCCCCAGAGTAAGGTGATGTGTGTTCTAATCCTGGCTCTGCCACTAAACGGGGACCTTGGGTAAGGGATCCCTTACCTATTGGCACTATAAACTGATTCATTAATCTGAATGATACTCCTTTAAGGGAAGATTAATAAGCCCATTTAACAGATGGAAAATGGGCTCAGAGAAATCAAGTAACTGGCCCAGTATCACAGTAAGAGGTAAAATTTGAAGGCTGCTTCCTCTGACACCAAAGCAAAAAAAAAAAAAAAAAGAAAAAGAATGGCCTTTACACTGGTACAAAGCTACTGGCAAATTCCAACTTCCAGCTGCTCCCATCAAATGGCTCATTAGATAAGAACAGCAATTGGAAAACTATATTTTATTTTTCATTTGTGCAATGCAATTAAGAAGATAACACAATCATCACAGAATGCCCAAATGATTAATAATTGTGGGATTAGTACCCAGCCTACTTCCAAGAAGGATTTAGGTTAGCTAAGGGCATGTATTGCCCTAGGCTCTCTTTTCTTTTTCTTTCTTTCTTTCTTTTTTTAATGACAAACTCATTAGGTGATTGACACAATCATCTGATTGACTTTTTAAAAATGTTTTAAGTCACCAGTTTCTTATCCCTATCAGAATCAGAATATAAACTCCATGAGGACAGGAATTTTGTTCACTTCTGTAACCCCAGGGCACCTATGTCTGTCACATAGTAAATTTGTGATACATATCTGTTGAATAAAAAGAATGAATACCTAAATTTAAAAAATTCAAAAGTCAGCATAGGAATATTAAGTAATTTTATCATAGATTTTTTAAATTTTATAGTTTATTTAAAAGTTGATCACAAACTCAGCAAAGGAGGAGGTAGAAATAAAGAAGGAAAGATGGATCTGCCAGAAAATTTTTAACAAAAAAAGTATTGAATGGGCTCTCAAATGGATCTTTGTCTTTTTTATTTTTGTAAATTAAATGCTTTTAATTATACTAAAGGAGCTTAGTATGAGATGCCTGTGATGAAATAAATATTCCTTTTAGAAAAGTAATACTACAAATTTATTTCTCTAAAATGTTTGAAGGTCTATGTTGGATTTGCTTCCAGTGAAGGATTATTTTATGGTAAACTTGAGTTTCATTTCCTTTATTTACATGGTGACACACATGTAGGGAGCTCAAGACTGAATGCTTTCCATTTGATAGTTATCTTTGCCTTTCATATATTTACCAAGTATCTATGGTCAAAAAACATTAAATAACTCAGAATTTGTTAAGCTGATTTAAAAAATAAATCTTGAGGTCTTTTCTAAGTGACTGACTTTTTTTAATTTAAAAGTTTTTACAAACATATGCATGCACCTCTTATCAGCATATATGTTATCAACAGAATTCCTCTGATACTGATGATATATGTGGGTGCGCAGTATTAGGGTTTCAGGTTTATGGGTGAAGGTTTCTATCACTTATCAATTCTATGTTCCTTTACCAGTTGCACTTGAAAATGATAACACATAGTTGAATATGTATATTTGACACTGGAGAATAAAAAAGAGTAAATCACATTGTTTCAAATGTTGGCAAATATAGCCTCAGCCCTTAAAACATATTTTAGAGGAAAAAGTAAATTGTTATATAGAGCTAATAATATTAAAGCAACTCTAATCGGTTAGATCTGATAGCAGAAGATCAGAAAGTAAGCTTAAAAGCAGTATATAGGTCCCCTTGCAAGCAGGGGGATGAAAAACAAATTTTTAAAGCAATATATAGTGTTTAAAGTTTATGTGTAAATTTAATGGTCTGAAAAATAACTTTCTGATTGTACTGCCACTCTGAATTAGATGTGCTATTAAGATAATGGTGGAATTTCTTCTTTCTTCCTAGATATAAGAGACCTAGTACCATAAAGAATCGATTCAATCAGTGACTATTTCAAGGCAAACAGTGCATAAAATACCCATGTACAACAAGAAAAATGCATCTCAGCCAGGTTAACAAATGCATGAAGCCAGATGAACATTGCTTCTTTTGGCTTGGTCTTTATATCGTCCTAGAACTATGACTAATCCTCTTTATTTGCACAACTTCAAAGACTCTGATTTGACACACATGGCACGCATACAACAGACACACTCTTAGTTCCTGCCAGCAGGTAATTAGAAGCAACAAAAGGTGTGTCTTGATGAAGAATCGCCTTGCTGTTCAAGCCACCACTTCAGTTGATCCAACAGAAATTCATCCTGTCACAGCCCACTGCTCAGAGGAGGTCTGGTTTGCAGAGGCAAAAAAAAAAAAAAAAAAAAAAAAAATCCAACCAATCAGACTTGGAAGTGATCTATTTCATTCCATTATATTTACATATAAAGAACCCATTAATTTTTGTATAACTAAATTTGTAAACAGCTACTTTATTTATAGTGTTTCTATCAGCTTTTTAATTGATTTTTATGAATTTTAAAGATAATATCTGCAAATAATTTTCTTGCCATTATTTATAGTTTTTCATTTTCTCTTGTCTAATTGCATTGGTTAGTACTCCTAGAACAGTATTTAAAAGTAGTTTTCATTGTGGTCCATATTATCCCATTTTTGATAACAGAAAAGTGGTTCTAGTATTTCACCATTTCATATCATGATAATTCTTCAATTAATATGTATGTGTTTATATGTTAATTTATTGTGTCTAGACTCTATTCCTAATTTTAAAATTTTAAGTTAAAAATGGCTTGAAATCTTAAAAAAAGCTCTTAGAGCCACCAAAAATATAGTTATGGTGCTTTTCTCCTATGACGTATTAATGAGTGAATTAAGATAATAGATTTTATAATTGCAAACCATCCTTGCATTCCTATGATTTTTGCATTTTAATAAACTTCTGAATTTTTTTTTTCCCCCAGGTCAAGATCTCACTCTGTCACCCATACTGGAATACAGTGGCACAATCATGGCTCATCACAACCTTGAACTCCAGGGCTCAAGTGATCCTCCTGCTTTAGCCTCCTGAGTAGCTGAAACTACAGGCACATGCCACCACACCCAGTTAATTAAAAAAAAATTTTTTTTCTAGCGATGAAGCCTCGCTATGCTTCCCAGGCTGGTCTCAAACTCCTGGGCTCACATAATCCTCCCTCTTTGGCCTCCCAAAGTGCTGAGATTACAGGCATAAGCCACCATGCCCAGCCTAACTCCTGAATTCCATATGCTGTTTCTTTTAGAAGTGTACTTAAGGATATACAATATAAAGAAATTATCAGAACTATCCCTCTCTACTCTGATATTTCTATTCTTTTTGACACTGTAGGAAAGGGGGTGTTGCTAATACACCTCTAGGATTTATTTGCTGTTAGCAAGTAATAATCATTGTAGCTCACAGTTATACGGCATGTATCCTGTTAACAGATAACAACCTAATAGGTTGGCATATAATGCTTTCAATCCTCAGGACAACCCTATGAAGCAAGTACCATCATCATCATCACCATCTCCATTTTTCAGACAAGGAAGCTGAGCTTAAGTAACTAGTTCAAGTTTATACGGGTAGTAAGTGACAAAGTCCAGGCAATCATCAAGAGAGTTTGTGCTCTGTTTTCTTGTCACTCATTTATTCAACCTGAAACACGTATTTACTGACTGCCTCCTATTTTGAAGGCAATACACAATATTTTCTTTTAAAAAAGCAAATGAATACTTTGATGGACATCTATGTCTAAGCTGTAGGTCTAAAAAGTTTGTAGTCCTTTATTCACACCATTTCCTATATCTTTGTCCTCGGCCTTTCATCACTTCTGTCCAACCTGCTTTAATCCAGTACATCAGACAGGACATATTCAGTGGGCCCCAGATACTAAGCTAGTCTGATAGTATCCTGGCAGATTCTATGTGGACACTCCTGGGAAGGCATACCCTTAGTAACAAAGGAGAACTAAATATCCACGTCACTTTGATGAGTAGGCTGTTACAAATGATGCTGCCAGACACAATGTGTCTTGTCTGGAAGAGAGAGAAAACCAGCTAGACTGAGATGTGCAGCAAGAGACTGCGAGCTTGGTCAGTGGAAGGCACAAGAAAATAACCGAGTGCCAGTAGCGACAGGCAGAGCGTGAGTGAGAGCAGCGCCCAGGGGGTGGTTTTCACACCATATGTCTTTTCCCCTGCCCCAGAGCCCCTGTGGCATTTTTGAAGTGTTGGCCCTTGATTCCTTCTATTACCTGGTTTTCATTAACCTCCTGAAGCCTCTTTGTGTGGGCTGCGGTGTCAGCTGCGAGGGCGATGAATAGAAGGCACCCCTGACAATATTTTTGCGAAGGAGCCTTGTGAATGGGCCTGATGCACTGAGGTTGGGGGCAGGGGCGGGTAGAAGGAATGTCTCCTCTGTAATCCGGCATTGAATCACTGGCGCTGGGGACAATGGCAGCTCCCCCAGCCCCCAGCGTCTGATTCCATTTGGCAAGCCCGGCCCACTTTTGTCAGCCTCACAAGGAGGTCCCACCTCCCAGCGCTCCACACAAGGTTCACTTCACAAGTGTCATTGAGATGAAACAGCAGTACACGGGCTGGGGACCGACGGGCCCAGCCTCTGCCACCAGCGCTGGTCCTTCCGTCATAGGCCTTTGTTACTCTATGAATCCATCAGCCCCTGAACTTTTATATTTAGTGTTCTCCAAGTGAGCACAGCCCAGTGGAACGAGTTTCTATGTATGTTATTCTTCCTAAGAAAATTATGATCCCATTAAAAAGCCAGAGGGTGCCAGATGGCTGACAGCAATATGAAATTCTAAGCGCATTGGTAGTAAAATAAAAGAAAACCTCTCAATAACTTTCATTTTCCCCCTTCCCATCCAGTCCTTTGGTACTATGGCTAATTTTATATAAAAATCACAGCAAAGATGTGATGTCTTTGCACTTTACTTTTTTTTTCAGGCAAGTAGTTTTAAAATATGGCTGTGTTGCTTTCGTAGTGATTATTCTAATGGCTAGATGTTTATTTCATTAAGTTCATGCAGTTAGCCTTTCCGCTGTGCTGGACACATCTGTAACATAATGTCACTCTAGAGGCAAGACAGCTCAGGCCTCAGAATCAGAAATCCTCAGCTCTGTTGTGCTTTTCTCTGACAGTGTGATCTGTGTACCTTAACCACTCTGAACACCAGTCTCTTCATTTATGAAGTGGGGGTAACACCACCCAGGGCTACCGCAAAATCAAAGGAAATGATGTGAAAGACAGCTGTTTCTGAACTGCAGAGCCCGTACAGGTGGTAGTTATTATTAGCTTGTTTTCAAGTTTTCAATACTAAAAATAAAGATTACAGTGAACATTTTCAAACACATAGCATTCAACTTCTTTTGGATTCTTTGCCTAGAATAGATTCCCAAAAAAATGGGATTATTGGATCAAAGAATATAAACATTTTTATGAATCTTAGATCCCAATTGCTACCTGCTTTTCAAAACAGTTGACCCAATTTACATTGAAGCTGGCTACGTATGGATGTAGCATTTTGTCAAGGCCTCACCAGTACAGTGTAATTTCATTTTTAAACATGGTGGCTAATTATATAGGTTGTGCTATATACATTGTTTGAGTGCTAATTAAGCCTGAATAGTATTCATGTTTCCTTATGAAAAACATGTGCACTTTTATACTGCATTAAGACCATTTTTAAAATAATGCAAATTTCCCAGGATGTGGAGGTAAAGACTGTATCATGTAGAGAAACCAGCTTGACCTTTAAAACAACACTTGGGTCTAAGCGTGTTTGCAGGAGTTGTAATCAATGAGCTCTCCAAAACCAAGAATCCGAGTTTTGATTTTTTTTTTTTTTAATACTGGGACTTGCTGTGTTGCCCAGGCTGGAGTACATAGCTCACTGTGATCATAGCTCACTGTACTCTTGACTTCCTGGGCTCAAGTGATCCTCCTGCTTCAGCCTCCTGAGTAGCTGGAACTACAGGCATGCACCACCACACCAGCTATTAGTTTTATTTTTTGTAGAGATAGGGTCTTACTATGTTGCCCAGGCTGGTCTCAAACTCCTGGCCTCCCAAAGAACTGGGATTACAGGTATGAGCCACTGCTCCCAGTCCCAAGGTTTACCTTTTGTCCCGAAATACATCCGGCCACAATGGTTTATCCAGATTGGGGGCCCAACCCTGAACCTTTGGTCTTTTTCTGTAGTGTGGATATTAGCTTGTGAAGAAGACAAGTGACAGATTTGAGGACTAACATTTTACCTGTGAAAAACTGAGGACTGGAAGGATAGAGTTCAACTAATCAATTATCAACACGTATTTTTTTAGGGGTTATTAAGCATTTATCAAAATATGATTTCTACTCTCAAAGGAAACAATAAAGTGAAAGGATTAACAGCAGCAACCCATTGTAGAAAACTGATCATACTTCTTCCTGGTTTGTCATTTTTTAATGTCTGTACATTAAAAGATTGACACATAGAGAAAAAAAAAGAAAACTGCACATACTTGAAAACCCCGTACTGTTGCTTTTGAGCACCCTGGTAGGCAGGAAATGGAGAGACCACGTGGCCTGAGATGAGCAGGAAACTCTTCAGAGGAGAGGCATAAATTGCCTTGCCTTGGATCAATGACAGTAGAACACAGATAAGAGCATTAAAATATTTCACCTAAAGTATTTAACACCCAGTCACTGTGCACAGTGCATACATTTGAGGAATTTTTATTGATGAAAATAAATACGCCTGATCATTTAAAAATATGGCAAAATTTTTTTGGTAAGGCACAGAGAAAAATATTGGCACCAAAAAATTCACAATGGTTGTATCTGAGTATAGAATTTGGGGAGATTACAATATTTTTCTTCATATTTATATCTTTGTAATGACCATCAATGACCTAAATGATAAAATGGGAAGTAAAATTATGAGTTAATTCAGAAAACTAGCCAGCATATAAAACATTTAATTAGAACTTTAAAAAATACAACCCCCTCATACACTGGGGCTGCCAGTATCATCTTTGATGACCCTGTATTACTATACAACAATATAACGGTATTTCTCCAGTACCCACTGAGGTGATAGCACAATTTTTGGAACATTTATCTCCATAGTGTTTATTGATGAAAAAATGGTAATACTAAAAGAAAAGTTCTGAAAAGTTCGTGGGTTTTTTTTTTTCTTCTTTTAAAATTAGAATGCAAAGGAAACCATGTCAGGTGAACTGACCTCTAGCTGGGTCAGACCGCAGACCAGAGGCAGCGCTGCCTGCTATTCAGGTGCTTTCCAAGACAACTGGATGAAGAAAGACGGCAAGAAAGCTCCTTCCTCAAATCCGAGATGAGGTCAAAGACCTCCCCGCATCCGCTCCCAGTGTATTTCACGGAAGTGTTTGCGTACTTGAGTGTATCCTCCTTCCTCTTTCACTCACTCGCCCCCTTCCCTTCCCTAGTTCGGAGTCGCAAGCCTCAGGGGACCGTCAGCATCGCTCCTTCCCCCAGGTGTACAACTCTCACTTTGGCTTCTCGAGTCGGGAGCAGGTGCTGGGGGCCTGGAGCGCCGCCTGGGGGACGTTGGCTGCCTTGCCGGAGAGCCCGCACACCTTGTTTAGTGTGCGGGGAGACACTGCCATCTAGTGGGAGGAAAAGCAATGCTCATTTGTTTTCTTGATGCGCTAATAGGGTTTAACTACGGACTAAATATTTATAGAGCCATCTCACTTGTAAGACAATTGCATCTAAACTTTCTCAAGGAAAGGGTTTTTTTAAAATCATCTTTCTACCTTAACAGTTGCACATTATTCATAGACGGCACCTTCTCGTTGTGTCCTCACATGGCAACATGAGAGAACTCTGGTTTCTTCAACCGCTTGTAAGGCACTAATCTCATTCATTTGGACTCCAATCTTACGACCTAATCAATTTCTAGAGACCACGTCTCCTAATACTATCGCCTTGGGGGTTAGGATTCCAATATATGGATTTTGGGGAGACAAACAATCGAATCATAGCAATAGTTTAGCGAGCTCATACATGTATAGAAACAACCTCATACATATAAAGAAATTATATATTTGTATGTCAATAAATGGAACTGGGAAATTAATTAGTCATATAAATTGGATACCTAAATTATATCATACTCAAAATTAATTATAGATAGTTTAAAAACTTAAATGTGAAAGGCAAAACTTTAAAACTTTGAGAAGAAAATATTTAAAATATCTTTTGTTTGTTTTTTGAGTCAGCGTCTCACTCGATCACCCAGACTGAAGAGCAGTGGTATGCTCATGGCTCACTGCAGGCTCAAACTCCTGGGTTCTAGGGAACCTCCTGCTTCAGCCTCCTGAGTAAATGGGACTACAGGTGTGCACTACCACACCCAACTGTTTGCTTTTTTTTCTCTTCTTTTTCTTTTCTTTCTTTCTTTCTTTCTTTTTTTTTTTTTTAGTAGAGATGAGGTCTTTCTATGCTGCCTTGGCAGGTCTCAAACTCCTGGGCTCAAGCAATTCACCCTCCTTGGCCTCCCAAAGTGCCGGGATTACAGGCATGATCCACCATGCCTGGCCTAAAATACCCTTATAACTTCGGAGTAGGGAAGAACTCTGAGGCCAGCCTATCTGGGTCCCAGTCCCAGTCCTATAACTCACTAGCTGTGAAGCTTGGACAAATTAGGCTCTACTCTTAGGTGGCCACATCTGAAAAATAAAGATAAATAATAGTACCTACCCAAAGGGTCATTGAGAGGAATAAATGAATAGTATGCATAAAGTGTTTAAAACACCGCCTGAGACTTATTAAGCGCTACATAGATTTTTTTTAGTAGTAGTAGTAATAGTATTAGTACTAGTTGCTATTGTTGTAGAAGTAACTACACCTAGAAGAGACTCTCCAGTTGACTTAAATATGCCTAACAAAGTTCAGAAATTTAGTAATTAAGGGAAGACATGGCTATTCAATATTGAAGGACAGCAAAGAAGAAAAAAAAACAATGAAAGCATGTAATAAAGGACAAATTAAAGTTCATGAACAACTCATATAAAAAACCAAGCAAATATAAAAGAGTTTAATTACGCTATTACTCATTTTTATCTGTGTGTCTCCCCTCACAACCCCCAAGCTGCCCCCACCAAGAACACCAAAGATGGATTCTGGCTTGCTCTCTTCCTGCTGGGCTTCCACATTCTGAAGTGCATGTGCATCTCGGGTGTCCAGGAGAAATCAATTGACCAAGGGAGCAGTGTCTCAAGGCTTGATACCTCAGATATGGACAGGATGATATGCCCCTTCTCTATTTGGAGATACATTTTCTGGTAGAAGACTGGTAAAATAAGAAACAGCTAGCACTTTGGGAGTCCAGGGCGAGAGGATTGCTTGAGCTCAGGAGTTCGAGACCAGTCTGGGCAACATAGTAAGATCTTGTCCTTAAAAGAAATAAACAGGCCGGGCTCGGTGGCTCAGCCTGTAATCCCGTGCCTTGGGAGGCTGAGGTGAGTGGATTGCCTGAGCCCACGGGTTCGAGACCCGCCTGGGCAGGCGAAACCTCATCTCTACAATAAATCAAAAAAATTGGCCAGGTGTGGTAGCACGTGCCTGTAGTTCCGGCTACTCGGAAGGCTGAGGCGGAAGGATCGCCGGAACCCAGCAGGTCGAGGCTGCGGTGGCCAGGAGTGGCCACTGCACTCCAGTCTGGGTGACTGAGTGAGAATCCAACTCAAAAAAAAAAAAAAAAGAAATAAACAGGAACAGCAAGTTTTCTTGGAAATTCAACAGGCTTTCAGTGAGGCTCTTACCTATACATCTTTAAAAAGTTTTCATGCACTTTATCGTATTTTTAAAATAGTTCTTTAATTCCAAAGTATTTTCTCTACGCGTTTTTCAAACATTGAAAAACTGCAATGTATAGGGTTATTATTCACCTGCCAAAACAAATAACATATTATGCAGATATAACATTTTGTGTTTTGTGACAATAAAGGTGTGGTTTTCTGCAGTAATTTTGCTATTATACCATACTTTTTATTAGAAAATATATTCCTGTCATTCTATTTTCATTAGCTAGCTTAACACATTTACATTTTCTGCTTTTGCAAAGTGGTATTTCAAATGCTGAAGAATGGATTTTTTGAAGAATCCTGTGAATCCTAACCTTAAGTTTCACGTCTGACTAATTAAATAGCAATGCTACTACAACTCCTTTGTCATCTAAATGCAAAACTTTTCCATGAGTTTGTAGAAACATTATTTTGGGCAAGTCACACAAGAGGTAGCTTAATGATCTGAAATGTCCAGGATTTGCTATTTCTTCCTCAATATACTTGTAGAGATTTATAACAAAACCAAAGCTCATATCTGAAGGCTATGTGCTGGGAGCAATCAAGTCAGAATTAGGAAGAGATTGAAGACGGAGCGCAGTTGGCCTTCCTTACCACCCTCTTGCCTAATAAGCCCTGTTCTCACCAAGACAAGAAGCTGTATTTTGTTCCTCTCTTTATTATCTCAGGGTCTGGTTTATCATAAAAGTAGTCTATGAAGAGCACCCCTAACAGTCATTCATTTGTTGTTGTTGTTAAGTTTGAAACTTCTAGTAATCATTGGATGAAGGGCGTGTGAGCACTGGTTCTAACTGGAAAGGCAAATGTGGGTGAGTCTGTGAAAAGGCAGGGGTTAAGGTCTGATTCGGTGAGAATCACCAGTAGGTGGAAGACTTGGTCAGAAATCCAAGGGCCTGGGGAACACGCGTAGAGGTTGCCTGCTCAGCCGTGGTTTGAAGCAGATCTAAAGGATGCTCATGGTCTGGGTCAGGGGTGTCCAACCTTTGGCTTCCCTGGGACACATCAAGTAAAGAGGAGGTGTCTTGGGGCCACATGTAAATTATATAATATCATTAGTGTATATATATAAGATTCATATACATTTTATTATAAAGTTTAGAAAAATGACAACAATATAAACTAGTGGAAACTTTGACCTTGTTTTTGTAGAATGAATCTATCAATGTCTGGTTCCATGGAAGCGATCACAATTCTTTTTTTTATTTTTAATTCAATATTTTTTATTATGATATTGTGGGGTACAGTTAAGGGTTAGGTATACAAATATGCTACCTTCAGGCACCCTTGTTGATAAGAAGTGTCACCCATCCCCAGACAGATATTTACTACCATTAATCCCATCACTCTACCCCTACCCCCCCCCATAGTTTCCCACCACTGTCAGTCATTTTCTTGTGGTAATACGTTGGATGATCAAGGTCTACTATATGAGTGAGAACATGTGATACTCAGTTCTTTGTTTCTGTGAGAGGTCACCCAGTATTATAGACTCTAGTTC
>CAUYQG010152947.1:0-55844 GCA_963574415.1 Tarsius wallacei
TACTTTTGCTATTGTGAATAGTATGGCAGTAAATGTGTGCATAGGTGTCTTTTTTGTAGAATGATTCATGTTCTTCTGGGTATATTCCCAGGAGAGGGATTGATGGATCACATGAAAACTCAATATTTAGTTCTTTGAGAAATCACCACACTGTTTTCCACAGAGGTTGGACTAGTTTGCATTCCCACCAAGAATGTAGCAGTGTCCCCCTTTCTCCACATCTATGCCAGCACCTGTTGGTTTTTGACTGGTTAATAATTCTGGTTATCAGAGTTAGGTGGTATCTCAGTGTAGTTTTGATTTGCATTTCTTTGATGATTAGTGTGGCTGAGCATTTCCTCATGTGTCTGTTGGCTGCTTGTGTGTCATCCTTTGAGATGTGTCTGTTCATGTCCTTTGCCCACTTTTTAATGGGGTTATTGGTTTTTTGGTTTTTTCGCTTTCAATTCATTTGCGGTTTTTGTTTTTGTTTTTGTTTTTTTGTAGATTCTGAATGTTCAGTCTTTGTCAGATGCATGGTTTGCAAATATATACATATATATTATCATTCCATGCATTGCCTCTTTATTCCTTTCTATATTTTTTAATTCTATATCCTGAAATTGTGATTTTAGCTTAATAATCTGGATTTTTCTGAAATTAGGATTTAAATTTTCTTGCCTTTCCAGCTCCTTTAGTTGTACTCTTAAGCTGTGTACTTGTGATCACTCTATTTTCTTGATATGTGCATGCAAAACTATGAATTCCCCTCTGATCATTGCTTTCATGATACCCCAGAGATTCTGAAAAAATGTGTCTTTCTTTTTGTTTGTTTCCAGTAATATTTTTATTTCTGTGTTGATTTCTGTACTGACCCAAAAGTCATTCAGCAGCATGTTGTTTAGTGTCTACATTTTTGTGTGTTGGGAAGGGGGTGTTCTTGTTGGAGATGATATTTATTTTTATTCCACTATGATCTGAGAAGATGCTAGGTATTATTTCAGCCTTTTGGAATTTTTCACACTTGATTTTTGCCTGAGAAAGTGGTCAATCTTGGAGTATGTTCCACATGCTGATGAGTAGAATGTGTACCCTGTAGTTGTTGGGTGGAGTATTCTGTAGATGTCTATTAAATCCATTTGGTTGATGGTTGAATTAAAGTTCAAGGTTTCCGTGTTGGTTTTTGCTTCAATGATCTGTGTAGGGATGTTAGTTAGATATTGAAGTCTCTAACAATGGCTGTGTGAGTGTTTATGCCCTCTCTTAGTTTATTAGCAAATATTTTATAAAAGCAAGTGCTCCTGTGTTAGGTGCATATGTGTTTAAAATGAATATTTCTTGCTGGTGGATTGAACCTTTTATCATTATGTAGTATCCTTCCACGTCCTTTTTAATTTGTATGGGTTGGAAGTCTGTTTTGTCTAATTTCAGAATGGTTACCATTGCTCATTTTTGTTTTTCATTTGCCTGGAAAATCATTTTCCAGCCTTTTACCTGGAACCTGTGGGAGTCCTTTGTGGTGAGATGGTTTCCTGGAGAGAATAGTCTGTTGGATCATGTTTCTTTATCCAGTTTGCTACTCTATGCCTTTTTAGTGGCACATTCAGTCTATTCGCAATCAAGTTAGTTATTGATATGTGCGAATTAATTCCTATCATAAGGTTTTTAAAGGGTTGCTTTGCTTTTTTTTTAGATTTTGTCGTTGATCTGTATGAACTGTTAACTCTGTGCTTGCCTGTGCTTTTACAATGAGTGAAATTGTTCTTTTGTTTCTGTGCTCATACCTTTCTTAAGCATCTCCTGAAGGACTTCTCTGGAGGTGGCATATTCTCTTAGGGATTGGATGTGTGAGAAGAATTTTAATACTCCTTCATTGATGAATATATAATTTTGTGAATGATCTGTTTGTTCTGTTAACTCTGTGCTTGCCTGTGCTCTTGTGATGGGTGTAACCATTCTATTGTTTTGGTGTTCAAGACCTTTCTAAAATACTCCTGGCGAACTGGCCTGAAAGTGGCTTATCTCTTAGTGACTGGAAGTCTAGGAAGGTTTAAATTCTCCATTGCTGAAGAAGCTTAGAATGGTGGGACAGGAAATACTAGGTTGGAATCACTTATCTTTGAGAACATTAAAGATGAGACTCCAGTCTCTTCTGGCTTATAAGTTTTCTGCTGAGAAGTCTGCTTCAATTCTGATGGGTCTTCCCTGGTAGGTGGCCTGACCCATCTCTCTAGTGTCTGTACAATTTTTTTCTTCCCTACTTACTTTGTGGAGGTGGATTACTATGTGCCTCAGTGTTTATCTTCTCATGTAATACCTTGAGAGGGTTGTCTGAATCTCTTGCATTTGGATGGTCACCTCTTGAGCTAGCAAGATATGGGAAATTTTCTTGGAGGACATCATGAAAGGCTTGCTCCAAGGTGTTTTTTAGTTTCCCTTTTTTATTTCTGGAATTCCAGTAAACTATTGATTTAGCTTCTTTACATAATCCCACACCTTTCATGGACTTTGCTCATTCTTTTTGAGCCTTTTCTTCATGTTTTTGAAAGACTGGATTAGTTCAATAGTTTGATCATCAAGCTCTGAGATTCTTTCCTCTGCCTGATTAATTTTGCTCCCTAGGCCTATTATTGTTATTTGAAATTTCAGGAAAGAGTTCTTTCTTTCCAGGAGTTTAGAATGGACCTTTCTTACATTGGACAAGTTTTGCTTCTAATTTCTTGTGATTTTCTTTATTCATTTTAGCCATCCAATATCTGAATTCTGTGTCTATCATCAGGGCCAGGTCTTTCTGGATGGCTTCCATTATTTGGGGACTGATAGTTGCTTTTTTAGGTGATGTCTCTTTAACGCTTTGAGAATTGTCAGTGTTATTCTGCTGGTTCTTCCTTATCTATGAGAAGTAACTTTTCTCTTATTATTTTTATTGTTCAGTCTTATTGTGTTGTAGCTAGATAAGTTCTTTCTTTTCTAGGACCTTTTCTGTCATTCAGAATAGTTCACTCTGGGAGAGAGAGGGGGTATTCACTTCTGCTCTACCAGTCTTGCTGGGGATATTCCATTCTCAAAATGACTTTTTGTTGCAGAGTTTTTCCCATAATCAGATCAGCCAGACTGCTTTCTGACTTTTGGTGGGAGCTCAATGCATGAACCAGTTGGGGGAGTGTAGGCCCCCAATAGCTGTTCACCATTTACAGTTCAGAAATGATCCTGCCTGGAAACTGCCTCCAGGTGCTTCTTGTTTCTCCCTCTCTCCAGTCCAACTCTGTGCTCAGTACTTGAAAAATAACAGTTACCCTGTCACAGAGGAACCTGCTCTTTGGTTGCATAAGGCTGCCAGGGAATCCTTCCTGATCTAGAAGGGGAGGTAGTCTTCAGATGCTGGTGGCAGGCACCAAATGAGTGTGACTGAGAGGCAAGCTTTCCTGCCCTGGGAGCTGGCAGCTAGGCACTACCAGTAGGGAGCATGCATTCAGCGACTGACTGGTACCAGTGCTGAGAGCTCAGGTGTGTTCCCAGACCTGCATGTAACTCATGGTCAGGGGCAATCATGTGGAGGAGCTCAGAGCATGAGTGAGTACCCAGCTCTGCATTGGCTTCAGTCACATGCCACTGTGCCCCAAGGATGTCTCCTCCTGCACAGGACCAATGACCCACACGTGGCTGAGAGGTGCAGAACCAACTCAGACCTTGTGAGGAGCACTTACCCTCTCTTGCACACAAGGTATAGTTGTAGGACCTACAGAAGCCTGGCATACAGCAGGGATGAGGCACCTTGGTTACAATGTCGGCGGTCCAGGTTCTCTTCTCTTTGGTCCCAGTGCCTTTGAATAGTTCTCTGTGGGATGCAGGGTGCTTCTTCCATCCAAAGTTGTTCAAGCCACCTGAGTTTACCAGTGGCTGGGTCTGTCTTCTCTGTTCCACTTGGTAAGAGAGGCACAGGTCAGCTACTCCTTAGTGGCCATCTTGAATCTCTCCCCCTGGGCTACAATTTATTAACTCAGAGCACAACACACAATTAATGAGGTCATGGTCACAAGTATATTCTTTTGAGGACAAGTTTAATGTTATTCTGTTTATGGCTTCTGACTGCAGACTGCTTTAACTCTTAGGGAGAGTGTCTTTCCACTATTGGAAAATAACTTGAGACTGTACCCATCCCCCCATTGAAAAATTATAAGAAAATCTACACATTGACATGGGATTTATTTTTTCCCAAATAAATTATTGAATTTATACCCAAACTTATATGAATAGGTTGACTTAGTTTCACTTAATTTAGACAATCAAACTATTTGCATAATGTCAAGTAAGTGCAATAATTAAAAGAAACAAATGGAATTTTAGTTTTTAAAATTGTGGTAAAACTAAACAAATATATAGACATTTTGAAAATTATATTGCTTCTGAGCTTAGAATTGCCTTAATACACTTATTCAACTCATCAACAATATAGTCAAGATTGACATTGCAACTGGATTAGCAGGTGCTTTTAGTTGTCCTTTTAAATTGCCTAAATTAATTGCTGAAGGAGAAAAAAAAAGCGCAAATATAAGGAAATCAAGATGAGAAGGAGGAGAGAAAAGAAGAAAGAAGAAATGTTACATAAATATAATCTTTTCCATTTTCTTTTGTTAATTTAAGTTTTACCATAGTGTAACTTAAAGTCTATTTAATCTGAAGCCCACTTCCATTATAGTGTCAGGTAGGAAATTAGTAAAGTTTAGTGAACCAGTTCCCCATCAACATCTGGGAAACACTCATGCTTTATTTATTTATTTTAAAAATATGGGTTTTTTGAGTCGGAGTCTCACTGTCATCCATGCTAGAGTACAGTGGCATGCTCACAGCTCCCACAACCTTGACCTGCTGGTTTCAGGCAATACTTATGCCTTGGTCTTCCAAGTAGCTGGAACTATAAGAGTGTGCTACCATGCCTGGCTGATTTTTTAATTTAGTGTAGAGACAGGGTATCACCAAGTTGCTCAGGCTGGTATTGAACCCCTGGGTTCAGGCAATCCTCTTGCCTCTGCCTTCCAAACTTCTGGAATTATAGGCATAAGCCATCATGCCTAGCTTATATTTTAATTTTTAATTAACTATTCATGCACCTTAAATTTTCATGTATATTTTATTATAAGTTTATCAAACTTCACAAACAACGTAACTGAAAAACTTGAAAATTTATGTTGTGAAAATTGACATCTTTATAAATTTAAATTGTACCATCCAAGATTCTGACATGCCTCTCTATGTACTCAGACCATTTTCTATGTCCCTTATTATAATTTAATTTTTTTCCTCTGACTCTGTTAAGGTAATTCCCATGGTTTGCTTTGCACAAATATTTAGGCTTTAATATTTTAATATAGAAATACTTTTTCTGTCACTTTTAATTTGCTTCCCAAACTTCTGCACACTGTCAGTATAATTATTAATCCAAACACACTTAGGTCATTCTTTGAATAATGATTTTAAGGCTTCACTCACCGTACTACATAAGCTGAGCCCAGATATTGTTAGAGTGCAGCTTGTGAGTCATAAATTCAACAAGTCTTGAAAATTCCACTGAGACTAATGGTTTGCATTGCACTAGAAAGTTGCCACAAATCCCAGGTTTGGGTAGATACAAGGTCTGACAATTAAGTTCGCGAACTCAATCACTATGATCAACTTTCAAGCACTCTACTTAGGAAGCTATGCACCAATGCCAGTGCCTAGCCCATCCGTAAATGCAATTTTGCAACTCTTTTTCTGGAATGGTAATCAGAACTGTAGTCATATTACCATGATGCCTTGAATGTCATCAAATGTATTCCTTTTAATATTTATTTTATCTTTGGGTAAAAAAAAAGTCACTGGGAGCCAGATTAGGTGAGTAGGGAGGGTGTTTCAATACAATCATTTGTACAGTGCTGCCAATGTAAGCACATGGTGTCAAATTCACAAACTTAATTGTCAGACTTCAACAAGGAGAGAACATGAGAGTGACTGTAGTGATATTCAGCAATGAGGTATGCAGCTCTTTTTGTAGGATGTTTCACTTACCTAGTTGTCCGACCTCGTATTTTATTGTCAAATGAAAAGCAGATATAGTTACTGATGACGTGAGCATAATAGAAGCCTGCATGCATCTGGACAGTGAATGTGAAGATGGTTAAATATAGATTTGAGCTGGAGAAAACATATGCATATAAATATATTATAAAAATACAAATAAAAATGAACAAAATTAAATATAGTCAAAGAATTGAAAGGCAGGTGCCTGATTTGAAGAAAACATATGCAAAAAAATATTACAATATATACAAATATAGATAATCAGAATTTAAATCCAGTCAGAGAATGGAAAGACAGATGCTTGATGTAAGTGCTGTATTTGACACTTTAATATTTTTCAAAGCCAACTGATGAAAATTATCTATTATTTGTAATTGGCAACAAAACATAAGTATGCTTAATAAAAATTAGTGCTACTAAATATCTGAGACAGTAAATCCCAAATAAGGGGGCCAAAACCTTCAGTATCCAATAAAGTGACTAGTATTACAAGATCAGCAAAATGAGTGATTTCTGAATTTCTTTAAATGAAATAAAACAATAAGTTTTTAAAGGATTAATGGATACATGCTTTTTAAGGAAGATAAAGTAATTATAGGGATGTTACTTACCTTCAAATCTCCAGAATTCTACAATCCGTTCTCTTTACCTGCAACATTTTTACTTGCCTCATTTCGTCTTCATTTAGTTTTCTAATTAACTCCCACTTCTCTATCACATATCAATTCAAATTTAACTCCAACTGAGAATCCTTATTAGAAACTGTTACATGATAGTCAGGCCTCAATTAATATTTGCTTAATGGATGTATGAATAAATGCCATGAAGGGGATAGCTGAGGAACTGACTCATATCTTTCCCCCCCTCCCCTTTCTTCTTTATCTATCTTATCAATCCTTGAATCAAATTATCTGGCACCATGATACATCTCATTCAGATGATATCAAGACTATTTTACAAAACTAATTGAATACACTAATATTGTTTAAAAATTTCATTATATGAGGACTTCTGGCAAGATGATGACAGGACATGTCAGACTGTGAGAGTCTCCACAAAGCAAGTATCCATAAAGACTCTCTATATGTAGGCATGTGCCAGTGGGTGAGTAAAATCCGTCTGAAGGAAGACTCAGGTTCATGCACTCGAGTCTTTCCTCTGAAGGTAACTGCAATGCCCCACCACCCTGAGATGGGAACCATCGGCACACAGGATTGTCTGCTGTTCTTGGGACTCTCCTGAGAAAAGCCTGCTGAGTACAGCTGATACTCATCACCTGGTGCCTGGCCCACATCGTTACCTCTGATAGCAAAGTGGCTGGAACCCGCGAATCCAATCAGTGGAGAGAGAAGATCAGGGAAAGCTGGAGAGAGGAGCTCTACCACCAGTAAGTAAATGCCAACTGGAGCCATTTTCTCTGTCCCTGGACCAGGCAGAGACCTGCATAGCCCTGCCCATCTCCACCCAGTCTCTAACTTACGACCTAGAAGTAATCTCATCAAACTCAGAGAGACAGATGTCCCTCCTCCATGCCAGATAGGACACAGACACATCAAATCTGAGTGGCAGACATGACAGGCAGCAAGCCAGTTGGTGCGTCTGTCTGTTTTCCCTCTTACTCTTCTCTCTCTCCAACTCCCTCTTGATCCCTTCCTTCTTTTCCCTTTCTTTTCCTTTCCTTACTTGACTTTGCTATATGCAAACCTATAACCCCACTGCATGGACAGATTGTAAAGCAGTGGGAAGTGGGTTCCAGGGAACCCACACAGCTGTCAGTGGGTACTGGGACCTGCAGGTAAATTCTTAATCACAGCTACCCCCTCAATTAAATCTCAGAACTGCAAAAGTGCAGCCCCCAAACTACAGTCCAGTTTCAGAATTGAACAAAGCCAGAGGATACACATAAGGAAGAATAGGAGATTGAGCAAACAGAAGTAAAAGCAACCCCCCAGCCCTCAACAATAAAACTAAAGAAGAGGTTAAAAAATAAGGAGGGTTGGGGGAGGAAAACCTACACAGATGAAGAAAAACAAAAAGAAGTCTTTGGGTCTTGCACAGACCCCAGCAAGGTCAGACACTGAGAAGACCAACTTCAGAACCCAAACAACGAAGAGCCCCCAGAATGACTGATCTCAAACCACAAACCCAGATGATATCAAGACATTAATAAAGAGAATAAATAGAATTGAGGATAGACAAGAGGAAAGAATGAAGGAGTTGATAACTGAGATAACAGCAGTAAAGAATATAGTGAATGAAATTAATAAAAAACTGATAAGCATGGAAAGCAGAATTAGCCAAGCAGAAGAATCTCAGAGTTTGAGGACCAAAATATGGAACTAACACAAACTGCCAAAAACATAGAAAAGAAGCTTGAAAAGACAGAAGAAAACCTTCAAGAGATCAGTGATTATTTCAAGAGGCCAAACCTAAGAGTAATTGGACTTCCTGAGGCAGAAAGATAGACAGGGATCACCTTGGAACACACACTCCATGAAATTATCCAAGAAAACCTCCCTCATCTCATCAGTGACACAACCATTCAAACACAAGAGATTCAAAGACCCCTGAGAGACAACAAATGAGAAGGCCAACTCCTAGACATAGTAATTCACCTACACAAAGTAGGTATAAAAGAAAAAATTTGAAAGATAGCAAGAGAAAAAGGTCAGACTATTTACTGAAGAAGACCAATTAGAATAGCAGCAGATTTATCTACAGAAAGACTACAGACTAGAAGAGCTTGTAGCCCAATCTGCAAAGTTCTAAAAGATTAACACTTTCAACCAAGAAGTACCCACCCAGCTAAGCTAAGCTTCATCAATGATGGAGAATTGAAATCTTTCCCAGACATTCAATCCCTAAGAGTTTATGCTGCCTCCAGACCAGCTCTACAAGAAACACTTAAGAAAGTATTAAACAAAGAAGAAAGGGAAAAAAGAATGGCAATGTTCTTCACAAGAGTGCAGGAAAAAGATTGAAAACACATGAATCAACCCTAAAATCAAAAGAAAGACAAAAAACAAATAGGAATAACAACTCTATAAGAACCTCATGACAAGGATAAACTCTCACATTTCAATAATTAGCCTGACTATGAATAGACTAAATGCACCACTGAAAAGACATAGAATGGAAAAATGGACAAAATATCTAGAGGCAACAATACATTGTCTCGAAGAGACTCATCTCTCCAGAAAAAGCACTCACAGACTCAAAATAAGAGGATGGAAAGCAAAATTTCAGGCAAACAGAACACAAAAGAAAGCAGGAGTTGTGATCTTAATATCAGACCAACTACCCAATGAGTTATCAAGAATTTAAAAAGATACAGAAGGTCACTATATAATGACAAAAGATTCAATTCATCAACAAGAAATATCCATCCGAAACATATATGCACCCAACATAGGAACACCAATTTTCATAAAGCAGCTTCTAGGCAAAATTTAAAAAGATATTGACTCTAATACTATCATAGCTGGGAACTTTAATACCCCACTCACAACCCTAGACAGATCATGAAGACAAAAAATCAGCAAGGAGATTCAGAACCTCAATGTGACTCTTGACCAAATAGACTTAATTGATACCTGCAGACACTCCACCCAATGACCACAGAATATACATTCTACTCATTGCCACATGGAATATGCTCTAAGATCAATCACAGCATCAGCCATAAATCAAGCATAAACAAATTTCATAAGATTGAAATTTTGCCATGCACCTTCTCAGATCACAGTGGAATAAAAATAACTATCAACACCAACAAAGTTCCCCCAAAACCCACAAAGACATGGACACTAAGCAGCATGATGCTAGGCAAATCCTGGGTCAATATGGAAATCAAAACAGAGATTAAAAGATACCTGGAAACAAATAAAAATGAAGAAATGCCTTACCAAAACCTCTGGGATGCCATGAACGCAGTATTAAGAGGAGAATTCATATCTCTACAAACACACATGAAGAAAATGGAAAGCTCACAAGTTAACAGCCTAACAAATCACCTAGGGGAGCTGGAAAAGCAAGACCACTAAAACCCTAACTTCAGCAGAAGAATCCAGATCACCAAAATAAAAGCCCAAATTTGGAACATAGAAGACAAGAAAGATAATGCAAAAAATCAACAAAACAAAAAGCTGGTTTTTTGAAAGGATAAACAAGATTGATGGTTCCTTAGCTAGACTGATGAAGAAAAAGAGAGAAAAAGCCCCAAATAAACACAATCAGAAATGCAAAAGATGAAGTCACAACTGACCCCATAGAAATACAAAAAACTGTCAGAGACTACTATGTATACTTATATGGAAACAAACTTGAAAACCTAAAGGAAATGAGGACTTTCTGACATCACACAATCTCCCCAAGTTGAAACAAGAAGAAATCAAGACCCTAAATAGACCAATAACAATCCAGGAAATTGACTATGTCATAAGAAAACTACCTACAAAAAAAAAAAAGTCCTGGACCAGATGGCTTTCCAGTAGAATTCTACAAAACATACAAGGAAGAACTGATACCCATCCTACTGAAATTATTCCAGGGAATCGAGAAAGAGGAAACTCCCCAAATCATTTTATGAAGCTAACATCACATTGATACCCAAACCAGGTAAAGATCCAACAAAGAAAGAGAACCACAGGCCAATATTCTTGATGAACATAGATGCTAAAATTCTCAATAAGATCCTTGCAAAGCGGATTCAACAACACATCTCAAAAATCATCCACCATGAACCAGTAGTCTTCATATCCAGGGTGTAAGACTGGTTCAACATTTGTAAGAGCATAAACATAATTAAATACATCATCAGATATAAAACAAAAACCGCATGATTATATCATTAGATGCTTAAAAAGCTTTTGACAAAATCCAGCACCCCTTCTTGATAAAAACCCTCAAACATCTAGGCACAGATGGAACATACCTCAAAACAATAAGAGCCACCTACAAGAAACCCACAGCCAACATACTGCTAAACAAACAGAAATTGGAACCATTTTCTCTGAAAACGAGAACAAGACAAGGATGACCACTCTCAACTCTCCTTTTCAACATAGATTTGGAAGTGCTAACTAGAGCAATCAAACAAGAGAAGGAGATCAGGAGTATCCAAATAAGAAAAGAGGAAGTCAAGTTATCCCTCCTTGCAGACAACGTGATTCTATACCTCAAAAACCCAAAAGAATCTGTCAAAAACCTTCTTGCACTGATAAAGAACTTTGGCAAAGTCTCAGGGAATAAAATCAATGTGCAAAAGACAGTCACATTTCTATACACCAATAATAAACAAACAGAAACCCAAATAAAAGACACAATCCTATTCACAATAGCCAGAAAAAAAAATGAAATACCTTGGCATCTTCCTAATCAGAGACATGAAAGACCTTTACAATGAAAACCACAAAACACTGCTCGAAGAAATTAAAGGTGACACAAACAAATGGAAAAATATCCCATGCTCATGGATTGGAAGAATCAACATTGTTAAAATGTCCATCCCACCCAAGGCAATCTACAGATTATATGCAATGCCCATTAACTTACCAGCATCATGCTTCTCAGAACTGGAAATGACAGTACAGGAATTCATATGGAAACATAAATGACCACGAATCGCCAAAACAATACTCAGCAAAAAAACAAAACAAAACAAAACAAAAAACAAAGTAGGAGATATTACACTCCCAAACTTTAAACTCTACTGTAAATCAGCAATAATCAAGACAGCCAGGTATTGGTACAAGAACAGGTATATAGACCAATGGAACAGGATAGAGAATCCAGAAGCAAAACCTCAGTTTCTCAACCAACTCATCTTCAACAAAGCCTCCACCACCAACGACCCGGGAGAGGAGAACCTATTCAGTGAATGGTTCTGGGAAAACTAGCTGACCATATGCAGATGATTAAAACAAGACCCCCTACCTATGACCATACACAAAAATCAACTCTAAAAGGATCAAAGACCTAAATGCAAAACCTCAAACTATAAGAACTTTAGAAAATGCAGGAGACACCCTCATGGAAATTGGAACTGGCCCCAATTTCTGAACAAAACCCCAAATGCTCATTCTGTAAGAGATAAGATAGACAAGTGGGACCTCATCAAACTGTCAAGCTTCCGCAAAGCCAAAGAAACCATCAAGAGAGCAGAGAGACAGCCCATGCGTGCAGTGGTACACTCATGGCCACCACGGCCGTGACCTGCTGGGCTCAGGAGATCTTTTCACCTCAGCCTTCCAAGTAGCTAGAACTACAGGCACACCCTACCACGCCAGCCTAATTTTTTAATTTATTGTAGAGAGGAGATTTTGCCAATTTTCCCAGGCTGGTCTTAAACCCCTGGACTCAGGAAATTCTCTCTCCTCAGCCAAAAGTGGTGGAATTGAAGGTGTGAATCACCATTCCCGGCCTTAAAGGCATCTTAGAGCTAGGTGTGAGCTACCACAAACGACCTTAAAGGCATCTTAGGGCTCAGAAGAAAGTAATGCATATATGAAGATGAGAAAAATGAACAAGAAGCAGAAGGTAAGCATAGTAAACTGGGAATAATACTTCCATTTATTATTTGCCAATTTCACACAAGAGGAGCTTTGGTTTTAACATTCATTAAGGGACAGGAGACAAGTCCTTGGGCTGATTCAAGTTGAAAAGTGGGATGAGTTTCTCAAATGAAACCTTCACTCTCAAATGGTAACAATTTCAATAAAGGAGTAGACCAAAAAGAAAGAAAGCCTTAAAAATCTGCTATTTAGCAAAGAGAAACTTTTCTTTTTTTATATGAAATCTTGGGGAGAAAAGTTTACCCTGAGGATTCTTAACTATCTGGCCCTAATTAAGGTTCAGGGTTTACATTTATAATAAAAGCATAGTCCACCAACCACCAAAAACAACAATAAAAACACAATAAAACAAATAAAACATTTGAAATGGAAGGAATTTCCGTAAACTGATAATGAGTCTTTACCAATACCCAATAGCAAAGCTCAAACTTAAGGGTTAAACATTTGAACTAAAAGTTGTAGAGTTTTAAGATTGCTCACTATCATTGCTTCCATTCGATATTGTACTGTATGATGAGAAAATGCAAAGAACCGTTTTAAGGAATTAAAAGGGAGAAATAAATGCCAATGTTGAAAAGTAAAGTTTCTACAAATAAATAAGTAGCATTAATAAGAGTATTAACAATCTTTCTGGAGATATGAAATAAAAATCAAGATCATTCTTTTACATCAGTAACAACGGGTTAGAAAGTGTAACCAAAAACATAATGTAACTAATACTAGCAGCTAACAGTAATTACAAAGTACCTATGGATAATTATAACAAGATATTTAAGTTCATTATGGAAAAAAATTTAAGTACAATTGACAGATGTGTTCAAAAAAGTTTTCAATACATAAAGATATATCTACTTTTATTGATAGGCAAACTCAATTTTGTACAAAAAACTATCTTACTCAAATTGATATATAAACTCAGTTGAATTGCAGTAAAAATTCTGATAGTCTGTTTTGTGAAATTTCACAAACTGGTTGTATTTTTTGAATGAACATAGCAAAGGACAAATAATCATCAAAGCAATTTTGATTAAATGGAACAAAGTATCAATACTTGTACAGTCAAATATCAAAACTTATATGCTTGTTGCACAGGTAGTGTAGCTTTGATGGAAATAGGTATATAGTGCAATGTATTAAACAAGGATCTCAAGAAGAGAACTGTAAGCTTGATATGTGATAGAGATGATATCGCATTAATGGAGGAAGAGCAAATTATTAAATAAAGCTTCTAGATGAATGTTCATGTGTAGGCTTTTTGAATTGAATTTTTCTTTAATAAAATATGCAAAAATGTGTTCCAAATAGATTAACGCATACTTTGATCTTATTTAGTAATAAGTGAATAGTGCATGTGTTAGGACTCAAAAATATTATTATAATTACATAGTCAGGAAAAAAATTTACACACGTTTCTACAGCTTGATATACAAAAATGTTTGCACTGTTGCAATAATTAAAAAAGAAAAAAATGAAGATATCCCAAATATTCATAAACAGAAAACTGGACCAATGAAACTGTGCCTTAGTTTAATGCTAATCTGTGCTACATGTAACATGTCAGATAATGGCACAAATGTAAAAATAACCAAAAAAAATTTAAAGGGAAAAAAATAGTAAAATACAATTTATGTAAAGTCTAAAATGCTATGACCCATACAACATATTTGGAGAAGGAGTAAATATACATGAATGTATGCATAAGAAACGTAAGCAGCAGCATCAGAATAAAACAGTCATCATTGTTTACCAATATTTCTGGTTCTTATGCCATCTGAGCACTTGGTAGGACTGCATTTCTCATGCTCTTTGAGTAATTGGTATTTCCAGGCAGAATATTTACTTGTTGATGTGAGATTCTCCAGGGATTTTAATTTCTTATTAGCACGGACACTGTGAAAGTTTAAAATAGTGATTGCCCTTTTATTATGGACCCCTATGTGTCTTTCCACATGGACTTTTTTGCACAAGTAAGAAATAAACTACCACTGTTTTACATGACTATGGTATGGAGCACAGCATATTATCTAGCCTATCCCGATTGACACACAGTTACGGTCAGCGCTGATGTGACTGTGAATGTCATTGTGGGTATAAACAGAATCAGTTTAAAAGGTTTCAAGAAATAACAAAAACATACGCTCCCTTTGGGTACAAAGACCCCAGCACACAGAGTGCAAGTCTGAGACCACTGCCACCTCTGTTCCAAGGTGGCAAAACCAGACAGCTGTGTTAGGGCCAATTCTGTTTGTGGCGAGGAGAACGTAGAGTAAGGATTATAGAGCACTTGAAGGTATCAAGTAGGTGAAGAAATCAACATCAGTGGAGTCCCAGAACTTGGTTTGTGCACACAGCTACATATACAAGTGGGGGTTTATGTGCAGAATATTTATTCTTAAATGGACCAGGAGTATTCAGATCAGCCTGAATGCTCATATGTGTTAGCAAATATCTAAGGTACAAATGGCACATTCCTAAATGTGGATTCCTTCCACGATGTACACATCCAATACTCTTAGACTGTAGCCCTAGAACCAAGGGTAACTCTCCTCTTTCCAATTCCCTTTATAATAATTAACTTGAACTATAATTTTTTTTCTTAAGAAAATTATTTCTTACTCAACCAAAAATGTCTTTGACAAACTCAAATTTGGGCAAAATTCTGTATTCTTTTAATCACTGTGGCTTTCATGGTAACCACTTAATCCAAAGACAAACAATCATAGTTGTACCATTTTGGAGCCTTCCTTTTCATTCATAATTACTTTTCCCCACACTCCCACCCAGCCTTAAATAAAGTGCACCCAATTTACCACTCTGATATCTGTGCAGAGGCAAGAGAAAGGGGAATCAAAAGATGTTTTGGTTTCTGTTGGGGGGCATTCATTTCACTTTGAATAATATATACTGATGTGGAACCTACTGTTTATTTGCCAGAGCCTTTTCTTCTTGCTGCTTCTCCACCTCCTTTCTTCTGCTACTGCTATCTTCCACAGAGCCCTCAGTTGAGAGTTGCCATAGGGAAACAAGAGTGAGACTACCACATGCAGTGACCCAATGTTGTAGGATTTATTCAGTCAACCCTCCTCTCTAAGAAAGCAAATTCAGGCAACCCTCCTCTCTAAGACAGCAAATAGCCAGCTGTCTTTCAATCCCTTGGCATGTTGATATTCAAGTGGACAAGTTGTTATAGCAGCAGTGGAAAAGCATGTTCATAGTTTGCCCACCAATTCTAAAAATAATAATAATTATAACAATAATGACAGAGAAATGTCGAAGAACAAGATAGGACAGTTCCCAGTGTTTGAACTTGCAAAATAGAGAAACTTTTTTTTGAGAAATTAGTTAACTATTTAGCCTAAAAAATGAAGGGTAGAAACACACAAAGATTCCAGATACAGGAATAACCTGGAAATGTAACCTTTATAGATGCATTAATTAATACCCTCTGATAATCAATACCCTCAAGGTAAGTGGCAATGAATAATTGCCTAAATAGAGAACTAATTGTCTAAATAGAACCGTGCTGACCATCGAAGGTAGATTGGATTAAAAAAATGTGGTACATGTGCACAATGGAATATTACACAGCCATAAAGAAGGTCAAAATTATGAACATTGCAGCAACTTGGATGGATTTAGAGTCTGTGATACTCAGTGATCTATCACAGAAACAAAGAACTGAGTACTACATGTAATTTCACAGCAACTTGGATGGATTTAGAGTCTGTGATACTCAGTGATCTATCACAGAAACAAAGAGCCGAGTACCACATGTTGTAACTCATAATTGGACCCTGAACAATTATCATAATACTATAAGAAAGGGATTGACAGTAGTGGGAAACTGCCAGGGGAGCAGAAGGGCACACTTCATCAATAAGGGTACCTGATCTCAAACCAGGTGAAGTGGGGACCAAAGTGAGGCCCAAACTTTACCTGTGAAATGACCATTTGTATACCTTGCCCTGAATTGTACCCTACATCTTTAAAATAAAAACTTCAAAAATTAAAAAAATTTAAAAAAATTAAATAAAGAAGTAACCTATCTACACTTACTGTAGAAATGTTATCTTTATGTGGATTCAGTACATCACATTTAGACTTTATAACCTGCTTAACGAGTGGTCAGAAATAATCAAACTCCATAAGGCGATGTGACCAAATACCAATACAGTCAGACCACAGGACAGAGTCTGCAGGAGGTATTGTTTCCATAAATCATCCCCTGCCAACCCCATTCCTGATCAACTTTCAGAAAAGATTAGGTTGCTTTGTGTTACAGTTTAAAATAATTAACAAAAGCTAATGTAACCTTTCAAATATGTAAAAGAAATACAAGGTCCATCAATTAGGTTTATGGGCCATCCTAGAAAAAAAATGCTATGTGCCTTATTGCTGAATATCACTATGGTCGAAGTACCGCCCTTGGGAAACTAAATATCATCGCTAGTGCCTAGTCTACCCATCAAAGCAATTTTGGAACTCTTTTTCTGGAATGGCCAACTCACAGGACATTTTTCTTCACCCTAGAAGCAGATAGAGAACAGATCATTAAAACAATTACTACACAGCTGATAGGAGAATGCCTCTGTTTACCACGTACTTACTCCCACTCTTTCAGTGAGTCTGATTCCCAAATTAGGCTTCATTTTTTTTCTGTTTCTCTTCTAAGTAAATCTAAGAATTGTTGTCTAAAAAGTTTTCTGGATAATTTTAATTAATAGAACTTCTATTAGAAACTTCCATAACTTCACACGGGCATCTGCTTATTTAATACTCATGTAAAGGGAACATATATTATTGAAAGCATGACACTAATCATTATGGTTATGATGTGTACAATGCATTTAAATTTCTCAGTAAGCATTTATTTTACAGGTACTGTTCAATGTTTCCTACTACCAAAGAGCATATAAACGAAAAGAAAGATAAAGACATGTAATAAAAAATATGTTTAAATGATGGTAGAGAAAATAAATTCAGAAGAGTGATTACAGCACGAGAAGGAAACCAAGTAAGCTTACATCAGCAAATAAATACTAGACTCTAACACAGTGAGTGTAAAGAATGATGATAGATAACGTGTTACAGAAAAAGATTCCAGTGAGTTAATTCTGTACAAGATGTAACCTATGTAAACTGACAAAAATATAATAAACGTGAGATAAATGCCCAGAGAGTATAAGGAAAATAATATCTACAAAAATTGCAAAGGGACAAGTCACCTGTTATGATGATGGAAGATGTTATGTAGAAGTTAAGGCTTGGATCAAGTTTTGAATAATGGTTATAATTTCATAGAAAATGGGCACTTTAGTTAGCGGGACCTGTGTTCAGCAAAAGTCTATTTAATTTGAATGAAAGACTTCTAAAAATAGCACAAGTTTTGAAGATGGCACCAGAGTCTAGGGCCTAGGATTTGTTTCACATGCTCAGAAGTATGATTTTGTCAGCATTCCCAGAGTGGGTCAATTGCTGAAGTTGAGACTCATATTAATCAAGTTTGCAAAGCTTAGAGTATAAATGAAAATATCAATTTATTAATTTATAGCACAAGCAAAGTTCTTGGGGAGCCCAACTTAAGAAGTTCTTCTGGTGATCAAGAAACCAGAGCAAGGAAGGTATAGGATTTTCTTCAGCATATTTTAAATTGTTAAATATTTAACACAGGGTTATGTTAATCATTTACTACCATTTCGGAATAAATAAACTCCTGATGAAGTTAGGTAAGTCATTGAGTTTTCAGGTCAGGTTTATGGAGGGGCTGCTTGTGCAGTCAAATGGATAGGCTATATTAACATTTGCCTTAGTCCAATTTGTCTATACCGCCACAACAGGTCTGCTCAACTGCCTACTGAAACACACACTATTTTGGAGAGAAAATGTTTCTAATTTTAATCCAGATTGTATATTTTGCTAGGAAATCCAGTTAGGACCAAAGGGCATTACAGCATTTAATTCATCACCATATATTAAATAGTTCTTATTAAAAAGTAGTAGATAGCCATAATAAATAATTCAGAAAAATATTAGTGTTCAAAAATTTTTTTAAATGAACATATCTTTCTGCTACCCACTACTGTCTTAATTACTCATCTCAGCTGTCAGCAGTTTGGGGTATATTTTTCTAGCATTTCTTTGCAAGCATGTGCAAATGTAAAAGCATGTGCATATGCTATTTTTTAATGTAATCAAACTCTGTATATTGATCTCCAGCTTGCTGCTTTCACTTAATAACATAATTATGCATACCTTACTTACCATGGCAAAACTCATAGTTATAACTCACTCTTTATTAATGGCTCCATAGTATTGCATTATAAACATGTAACCTAATTTGTGCATTCAAAGCATTATTCCTATCACAAAGAAAATCTTTGTACACTTAATGAACAGTTGTTGAGTAAATCTTAAAGTAGACTAAATTCCAAATGACACATATATTTTATATTTTGAATTTTGCAAAGTTTCCCTACAAACATTGGTATGAAACATGTATACATTTCCAGCAGATAAGTTACAGTACTGATTTTCCCACACTTTAAATAGCACAGGATGTTATAAATGTTTTCAATATTCATCCATCTAGTGGGTGAAAAACAGCTAAATTTTGTTTTAATTGGAATATTTTAATTAAGGAGGTGAGTTTTTCTGCATATTATTAGTCATTTATATATCATGTATGTATGACAGAGAAAGAGAGAGACAGAACAGCTTTCCAGATCCTTTGCCCATTTTATGAGATTGCCTATTGTTTTAATAAATTATTAATGATATTTATGTATATCTTAAGGAAATTAAATTTTTGCCATATGTCTTACAAACATTGTTTGGAGTCTAGTGTTTTTAAAAAAATTTTGTTGGCAGTAAATTATTTAAAATGGTTGTACCATTTAGAATTTATTTCATTAAAAAACATGAGTCCAGCTTTTTTCCCCCTCAAAACACAGCTAGTTTCCCAAATCCAATTTATTGAGTAATCTATTTTTTAATCACATATTTTTGAAAACCTATCCTTATCATGTACTAAATATCCCACATAGATGATTCTATTTCTGTACCCTATTCCTTTCCATTGATTTGTCAATCCCTAAGTCATTATCATGTGGTTTTTAATTAACACAGCTGAGTATATACTTAAGAGTAATTCTATACCATTAAAAAAAACTTCTTAGTCCTTTTCTTCTTATTTTTACAGATTTATTTATACACATAAAGGTTTTTAAGATCTTAATCAAGAAATAGAAGGAAGAGGAGGAAAGCTAGAAGAACAGTAAATTATGGTAGCATTTTGATTTAGGCATATGCGATTTCTGTTAGAATTTACAGTGAATTGACATGATTATTTATATGGAAGTACAAAATGTCACTCTCTAGTTAGTAAAGTTTTCTTTTATGTATCAACAAAAATTTAAATTACACTTACACATATCCTGAAAATGTCTTGCTAGGTTTATTTCTAGGTGTTTTATGCTTTGGTATTGTTTAAAAAGACACCCTATGTAGATAGAAAAGTGATTTTATTTTGGGTTAATGTTCAATTTGACCTGGTCATAGTACTGATTATTTTTGGCTAATGGTCCTCACTAACTCCATTATTGCCCTTATCTTCCAAATTCATGCTTTTGCCAGTTCTTTCATAAATGCCTCCCAATAGCATTAATGTTCATATCTGTTCTGTATTCTCTATTGCTATAAACCATGCCCAAATTCAAATTTATTATCACATATTCCCTGGACTATGTCATGCTCAATATCATCCTTTACTGAAGTAGAAGTCTGCAGATTCATTTCTGTGCTTAAAATCCTTCAGTAGTTTTCTATAACATACATTTAAAAATATCTAGGTTTTTTAAACCTGCACCAGTTCCTCTGAGTCCTCATCTTTGCCTCTCTCTAGTTCACATGCTATGCCCCATAAACACCCAACAGGCTCTCTGAAGTTTTTATCCCTGTACTTTGAATTTCTCATCATCCCACCTTTTCCTACAATACACCCTCAATCATCTCTCCCTTTAGTAAAGTATCTCTAATTACTTCTGTAGAATAAACATAGTGTCTTTCTCAAGGTTTCTTTCAGTCCTAAATTAAGGTGTACGCATATTCTCAGTGCTTCCATAATATTCTGTGTACAAATTTATTTAATATTACATTTTGCATTATAATTTAAAAAGTTACTGATAAAATATATATGATATTTGAAAACACTCTCTTTATTATTTATCTTAGCATTTTTGTATATATATTTGTTTAAATAAATAGATGGATGAATAACTATAAAAATAAAATATTATTGAAGTCCTATTATATATCTGGCTCAGTTCTAGGTGCTGCATATACAACAGTGGAAAAAAATACTTGCCTACATTGAGGTTACATTCTAGTAGATAAAGATAGCCAATAAAAAATAAATAAGTAAATATATTATATATCATGGATTTGTAAAACTGAAATAAATGGAGAATCCAGCATGTCATGGAAAGAAAGGTTCAACTTTATAAAATATAAAACTAATCAATAGATGTATTTCAATCAATAAAAATATAACAGCTTTATTTTCAGAATTGAAAAATTGATTGTATTCTATATATGGTATATTTGATAATAAAAGTACAATTTTATGAAAATTTAAAAAGGTTGTAGGATCAATAATTGGCAGATCCCACTGAGGTTGAAAAATTGTTTTAGTAAAGGTGATAGATAAAGTAATTTGGAAAAGGAGGATACGATGATCAGAGAAGGCAGTAATTATAGATATTGGTAATGACAAGTTTTAGAATATGTCCACAGACTTGGCAGTCCCAGGGAGAAGGAATGAGATTATTTTAGGTTAACTATCTGAGAGGCTAAGTTGTTGGGAGAATCACTCAAACAGATACTAAAATCACCAAGAATCATGGCAAGAGCAATTCTGGAGAAAATAACAGAAAACCAGAAAGTAAAGTCTTTTCTTTTTAAAGAAAAAGAAAGAATAATTTGTAAAATTATTATGTAAAAAAGCATTCATTAAAATGTGGTTCACAACTTTATTTCTCATCCACAGTGAGATAAGTACAGAAGCTGAGAGCATTTATACTCTGTGTAGTAATTTGAAATGGTTTTTTTGATGACCACTTACTCTAATAACAAAAAACTTATATTTTATTTCCACTTTATTTAATTGTCTGCCATTCATTTTTTTGTTGTACTTATTGATCCAAAACAGACTGAGGGAAAAAGATCGGTCCTTCTCCACAGATAGTTTGATAAGTACTGCTAAAGTTGACTTCAGTAAAAAGGGATTATGGGTAGTATTCTAAGGTAAGATAAGAAGTCTGGAGGATTATATGTAGAAAGACTAGAGAGTGGTTCTAAAGTAGCTGTACAGTAGGATAACCAACTCATTCTGGTTTGCCCCAGACTTTCCCGGTTTTAGCACTGAAAAGCTCAGGTCTCAGGAAACCATTAGGTCCCAGGCAAACTAAGATGGAAGCAAAGAGGATATCTGTCCTACCTTGTGGCCCAACAGTACCAGTGATGAGAAAGCACAGCCACCTCCCTTCAATCTCCTAATGGTGATACAAAGGTCAGTGTTGGGGACAGTCTCATCTGGAGAACCAGAGACTGTGTGACTCTCTTTTTAATCCCAGAGCACAAAGACTCTTTACTGTGCCACAGAAACAAAAGAGGAATGACTTCCTCCACAACATCAGGAGCACTCAGCTTCCTGGATGGAAGTTGTGAAGTCACAACTGGAGTATATACAACACAATTCTTTTTTCCTCCAAAAGACTGCACGTACCAAACACAGTAGTTGGCGATTTAAAGTTATATGCTATTAAAGACTAAGGAATAGTTGAATAGATTAAACAATGAATGTTGAAGAGTTATTTTAACTAGCCCTTTTAGAATGTTAAACTCAATCACAGTTACTCTCACCTAAGTGCCTCACTTTAACAATTTTCAAATCTTTAGGTCAACTTGATAGAGTTTAACACCACCCAAGTCTGTCCAAAGAGATTTATAAGAGAAAGTCATTTAAATAACTTATAACAATAATTGAATTTATGCGCCATCTGGTGAATACATCTTCCTATCAGTTGGGAAACTGACCCAAGGAGGTGAATTAAAAACAGAAAAGTATATCCGATGAATTTGTGATCAGAACATAGGTAGTTGAGTGGCCTTAAGCAGCCATTCATCAAGCAGTGATTTGATGAGACACTGTCTGTTGTAAATAGATGTAGTTGTCCAATGGAGGAATATTTCTGGTGACTGGTGAGGCCACCTTTTCCTCTGAAAGGTACTAAGAAGACAATGACAAATTCTTACTCTCTAACTTTCATTTTTCTCGACCCCATGGGGACCATCAACTTTCAGCTTGCATTTGTTATTATAGCGTTATCCTTTCCACATTTCAACCTGTGATTCCCAAGTGAACAGATTATTTTTCATTGATTACATTTTAGGTTGGCTGTTCCATGATTACATTTTTCATTGGTTACATTTTAGATTGGCTGCTCAGAGATGAATCTAAGTTGTCTTAAAATGGCATTGTGGTATCAGGTACCTTCGAGAAGCTTTTCTAAAGACAGAATAGAATCTCACGGATTGTCGGCTAACCCCACATTTACAGTCTTATAAATTCCTGTCAAAGACAGTACAATGACTGCCCTGTTCCAAATTTGTGTCTTATCTTAATACTAATATAATTACCTTTCTATGAAGGATAAACATCTATGCAATTTTTGCCACACATCATCTTGTTAAATTGAAAGCAAAGTTGTAACATTCCATCCCAAATGACACCTTGCAGTGTTCTTATGGATACTATATTGGCAGGACTAATCAAACTTTAATGTGCATGTGAATTATCAAGTTATTTTATGCAAATTAATAAAACCTGTTACAATATAGATTCAGCAGGATGGCATGGGCTGTGAGGTTCTACCTTTCACTTCATAATCGTTATGCTAGTCTAGAGACCACACTTTGAGTAGCAAGTATTTAGGGGCTTTGCAACTAACATTATCTCCAAGTAATGCCTTTAGAATGTTTCCCAGTAAAAAAGGCTCCTGCCTGGGAATTTCTATGATTGATGGTTCTCAACAGCTTAGTCTCTCTGCAGAAGACCCTATTACAGATTTTTCCATTCAGGTTCCTTATGGCTCTTGCAGCAGGTGGACAGCTCAAGACAACATAGTTGTTAAGAGCCTGGGTATCGTCATTAAAATGTAAAGTGATCTTAGACAGTTTTCTTGACTTGTGTAAAACCTGCTTTCTCAATTATTAAGTGGATGAAACAATAATAGTAACAATAATAATAATATCCAATAACTCCTAGGAATGTTACCAGGATTAATGAAATGATGTGTATGAGGAGGACCAAAAGTAACAGAATTTATCTATAAAAAGTTGTGAATTTATTCTTACATGTTCAAACTTCAGTCACCTTCAAGGTACTCTCCGTTTGATGCAATGCACCTATTGAGATGCTTTTCCCACTGCTCAAAACCGTTTTTGGACCCGTCAATAATGATACTTTTTAGTCCTTCTGCCATTTTTTCTTTTAGTGCTTCCACATCAACAAACCATTTCCCTTTGAGGACTTTTTTCATCCGGGGAAACAAACAAACAGAAAAGCCACTCAGGCAAGATTGGGTGAATGGGGAGTGTGGGGTAGCGCTCATGCCATTTTTAATCAGAAGCTTTTAAACACATAGAGCAGTGTGAGCAGGTGTGCTTATAAATCACCCATCATGAAATAGGTAAACATGCTGAAAGAATCTCCTCCCCCCAAAAATTCACTGAAGCCAAACACAACCTCTCAAAATAAAGCTAGTGGGTGCACTGCTGCTGATGGGTTCCTAAAACACTTACCAAGCAGGGGAAACCTGTACTATGAGAGACCCACTCTCCAAAAGGTAATTATTTTTTGGTGGTGGGGGGAGGGGTTCGCCCCTTGCATAAAATTCCAAATATATAGCACTCACATAAAATTATATTCTTATTGATATTATTATTCTTTCCATTTGAATTGCCTCACGGATTCATATTTCTACCTCTTGCTGCTCTTCTGAGGCATCTCACCCAACTTGTATTAAAGTGAGGTTTCATTCCCATAATGAGGCAATGCAAAAGGCTTTCACTGTGGTATCTGTCACTACCTCTTGGTAATATCTGAACTCAGATAAAACTTGGAAGACGTTCTAGATTCTCTTGATAGTCTTGCCCAATGTAAAAGCTTAGGGTATTCATACAGAATGAATTTGAAAAATTCCATAATTATCCAAGGTGTATCTAATATACTTTGAGTGATTTAATAAAGACACAATTCTTTGCTTAGAGCAGATCCCATCACTCAAAGTACATGTTTGGCAGTTGCTACGTGGAGCTGAATGTTAAGCAAGCAAGGTGAGCTAGCATGAGATAATTCTATTTCTTAGAGTGTTTGCCTGTGATTAAGTTGACTTTTGTTCCCCGTATTTAGCAACTAAAAGGGAACGTCAGGTATGGCTTAATTAATCCTTGAATCATGTCAATTTTACCCTTCACTGGATAGGCACTAAGAATCTGTATTTAATAAAACTCTTCTCTTACATCACCTACTGATTTCTGCAGGAGACCTACCTTACCCAGTAATTTGTATTCCTATTTTAAAATTATGTATTTCCAACATCTACATGCCTCCTATTAATAGACAACTCTAGGTGCAGGGATAAAGAGTTATCTTGTCGGTTAGCCACAACGCACAGTTTTGCTCTCACCATGGGAAATTCAAAGTTCACAGAGTTGTTTATCTGTATACTTCCTGGGGAGTTTCCACGTCACCCTAGTAAAGATGTATCACAAGGACCCATACTATTTTAGATATTGTAGTATTTAAAATTTCAGTCACATATATTCCTGGTAAGTAAAGTGGTCAACTTTTTTTTAAAAAAATAAGTAATAAATTCTCTTTTTTAAATAAGTAATACATTCTCAAAAACACTATATATTTCTCATCTGAATTAACCTATATCACAGGTCTCTACTTTCTAAGGCAAATGGTAAAAATGATTATCAAACAAGAGACTTTAGAGCTTAGGTTGGGAGAGGTAAGTGTGGCTTGCTTCCTGGAGTGATTGAGGCAATTCTAAAGCAAGTGGTTTCGCTATCATAAGTTCACTCTCATCCTTTCTGGGCAACTGATGAAATATAGAAAGCTGTCAACTCTATCACAGGTAAGCAGTCTGACAAATCATTCACAGGTAAGATAAAGTGCCTTTTTTCTCCATCCTCATGTCCCAGCCAGGTGTATATTCAAATCAGGCCAGCAAATGGACTCATGGAGAGAAATTCTACAGAAGTGTGCTGTGAGAGCTAAGGGAGGAGGACTTATCTACTCTTAATATGTAAATGTGACCCTTGAGTTTGGATCTCACTAGGAGTCCAGCATCCGGTCTTGGATCAATGACAGTTCATTTGGGAAGGCAGAAGGCCAGTGCTGAGGGGTCCAAGTCTATGCCCCTCAACTCTATCCAACTAGCCTCTATATTCCCTAAAACACTTTGTTTACTGGGGAAATATTATAATTGTTTTATAAAAGCATGCAACAGTCAGTACTAGACGACCACAATTGGATACTCAACATATAAAAGGAAGTGCATTTTGAAGCACATTTATCTGAATAGAAATACCAATTCATTGTAGATTTTCCCAGAACTATATTACTGAGTTTCAGGATATTTTGACCAGCTTTCTTTTTAGGTTTACTGTAAGTATTAGTATTCTCACCCAGAGAGATATGATCCTAGCATCACTGAAAAAATGTCAGTCACGCCTGTGACTCTGTAGATACACACACTGACTAGTTGATTTATTTGATGAATTTGTCTGCTGTAAGGATCCAAAAATGACCCAACTAGTGCGACTGTCAGCATGGCCTATGTATCAAATGTTGTCCTCAGCTAAAAATGAGCTTACTTATTTCGCATCATTAACATCTACCTTAATAAAACTGCCAACATCACCTATAGCTTGCTGAGGTTTGAGGAGTTAAAGTCATGTAAGGATTTATCATACACATCTAGAAACAATTAGAGGAATACCACATGGTGACTTAATTAAATTTACTGTTTTCTTATTTGATTCTCAATAAATATGTTGTATTTTCAGAGCTTGTTCTAGTCTCAGTAAACCAAAATTGTAAGAAAGAAGTTTTTGATATCTCTGTAAAGAATGTTTGCCTATCTATCTGCAAATCTATTTATTTATCTATCTATCATCTCTCTATGTGCCTTCCTCTCTATCATCTTCAGCACTATGGAATTAAAGTTGTTCTTTCCTAAGTTTATCCTATGTGAATTATATGATTCATATGTGTTGTTTTTTAAAAAATTACAGATACACACAAAGAAAACCTAGTAAAAATTATCTAACAACTATTTAGTACACACACTAGTTTCTTAATTTAAATAAACAAGTCATCTTTCCATTTTAGTACATATACATCAATTTCATTCTCTTTAATGTCTGAAGAATATTGTATTGTATATATGTATTATAGTTTATTTACCAGTTTTTTGTCAATGATTATTGTTTTCAAATATTTTCGCTATTATAAACAAAACTATAATGAAGATTCTTGAGCATTTATCATGGCATACATTTGCAAGTGTACTTATCGGGATAATTCTTATCCATAGAATTGATGGCTCAGAGCATGTGATCATTTTTCAGTTTGATGACTATTGGCTACTTGCACTCCACAATAGTTATACTAATTTAAGTGTTCACGGTGCAACTATACTCGCTTCAGTGCTCATAGTGTTACTAACTATTGCCCAACTGAGTAATGAAAATTATTAGAAAATATCTTTCTAGAGATTTCTGAGTAGTTCAAATCAGAATTTGATAGAGAAACTCACAATTTAAAGTTTGTAAAACTGGGTCCAGGATTCCTTGAAACTATATTTACGTTGAGTACCTTCATTTTTCCTTAGGGAAAAAGTCCATATTTTTAAATCAGATTTTCAAAGAAATCTGTAATGATTTGTGGAAAAAATGTCCCAAGTTGTAGCAAACAAGGGACTGGTTCTTCCACCATGACGACGCACACACCACACCAGTTTTCGACCAAAAATGGCAAGACTCCCGTGCCCCACCCTCCCTATTCACCAGATCTCACCCCAAGTGACTTTTCTTCCCTGACCCAGATGAGAAAAGTCCTCAAAATGTTTTGCCAATGTGGAAGAAGTAACACCAAGAATGGCAGAATCACTAAAAGGCATCCAAACTGACGAGTTCAAAAACTGTTTGAGCAGTGGAAAAAGTTTCTCGATAGGTATATTACATCCAACTAAGAGAACTTTGAAGGTGAATGAAGTTTAAACATATAAGAATGAATACACATTTTTAAATGAATAAATTCCTGGTTTTTCCGGGGGTCCCCTCTCGTATAAGATACTGTAATATGTGCTAATGAGATGCCTAACCCTGGTCTTGGAGATACCCATAGCTTCATGGGGGATATAGATAGGTCATTGGGGTGGGGAGGTATTCTAGGGTAAGACACTGGCATGTGCAAATGTACTGAGATGTTGGAGTGTGTGGAGTGTTGGGAGAGATTTCAGCGTTGTACATCATTGAAATTTAGAGTATGAGGGAAGGAGTGATGAGATATATGATTGGAAAGGTAGTCCAGAGCCAGAACTACAGAGCTGCTGATGGCTGAAACTGACCATTTGATACAAATTATGAAATGGAGTAAACTCCTCTAGGAGAACCACCCTGATTCCTTCCACTGTGGCAGGACTCCTTCTTATGTCAGTCTCAAGGCACTTTTCCCTAGGTAAGTCCCCTTCAGGATACTTCTCATGTTTTTTGGACGTACATTGCTCTTTTCTAGGATACCATCATGATCAAAGGACACGTGGTCATATTTACTGTTGCCCAACAGGAAGGCCAAAGTGCCATGAAAGAATTTCATTCTTTATTTTTATCCTGTTCTCTTAAATAATGAGATATTTCTGCAAGTTTTAGTTGCCTTAGCTCTATCATGCAATTTTGGTGTTTTGTCTTGATTTTTATTTTTATTTTGAATTGGAGTCTCACTCTGTCACCCAAGCTAGAGTGCAGATGCATACTCATGGCCACCCCAGCCTTGACCTGTTGGGCTCAGACGATCCTTTTGCCTCAGCCTTCCAAATAGCTGGAACCACAGGGGCATGTCACCACACCCAGCCTATGTTTTTGATTTATTGTAGAGATGAGGTCTCACCAAGTTGCCCAGGCAGGTCTCAAAACCCTGGGTTCAGGCAACCCTTCCACCTCCACCTCCCAAAATGTCAGAATTACAAGCATGAGTCACTTCGCCCAGCCAAAATACTGTTTTATTTTTTTTTAAATTCTTTTTGCTACTAGAATTCAGTATTATTAATGATTAAAAACATGCAACACATTAGCTATTTCTCAATCACAAAAATAAACATAGGAAGGGTAAACAGAGGCTATGCAAAAGCACACTGCCTGAAATACCTCTCTCTGAATTTATTAAGATTTTTCAGTCTTCATATATAAAAATAAAGCAGTCATGTCAAGTTACATATCAAATAAGTATTTGTGTAAGAAAACAGTTCGTAGATGCTTCTCTAAAAGATCATCTCCTGGTACATCATTAACCAGTTTGCTCTCTTACTATTCATTGATTCCTAAACTTAATATCCTACCCTAAATAATTGGTGTCATGAGAAAAAGACTTCCCCCCTAGATATCAACATTCACTACACTGGAAAATATCAATAAGATCTCAAATAAATCCAAGG
Organism: Tarsius wallacei; assembly: GCA_963574415.1. Taxonomy (NCBI): domain Eukaryota; kingdom Metazoa; phylum Chordata; class Mammalia; order Primates; family Tarsiidae; genus Tarsius; species Tarsius wallacei. The sequence goes on from CAUYQG010152947.1 coordinate 29,396, forward strand.
TTGCAGTTTGAATTTACTTAACTTGACTATTGGCCAAAATAATTGATTGCATTTTCAGGTACCATGAACAAATACAACTTTAAATCATCTTCTTCTGCCTTTCCGGTTTAACTTAATTTTCTTCTCTAGTGTATCTACTAGCCCATCCAAGACATAAGAATAATTCTAGCATGTTGTCTTCTTCTAATTTCCTAATACTTATTATTCAAAACATACTGGGTATTTCTATATACGGTATTACCGATGCTTTACTCTATGTCCTTCCAGGATAATGTCACAGAAGATGAGTCCTGCATCATTTATAGTCTCTGCCTGTCTTTATAGAATTTCTGACTCTGGACACATCTCCGTGGGACAGAGACCTGAATTGTATTTAGCCTGTTGCCTCTAGTCGCTTTTTGTGTTGACTTGACATATCCTGCCTTTTTGTGTGTAATATTCACTATGTTTCTGTTGAACTGTTTGTTAAGAGGAAAATCTGGCTTCTCAGCAGCTTTTTGCTTTTTTCAGGAGCATAAACATAACTACAGTGTTGGCATATTGTCGCTCTGAGTCTCCCTTCAGCTCACCTGACCAGTTTATATATGTCTGACCTTTGCTACTTCTCATTTGTATTTGTCAACCTTCATAATACCTAGAGAAGCTATTCTGATCTATTCTATTCCCTAAGGGCTTGCCAAGAAGGGTCATAAGTGATAAAATGTTGCACACTTGAATATGACTTGGTTTACTGATTCTTTTTTTTTAAGTATAAGATGCTACCCAGAGAATCCTAGCACCGGAAAGGGCTAGAAAACATTTGAAAACAACAGCCTTATTTTATAGATAAGTGAAAAATGAGTGCCCTGGAGAGGATGAATGATTTATGTAAACCCATATAAGGCAGAGCTATGAATGAGAGCCCAGGGAGCCAGTTACTTCCATCTCCACTATGTCATACCATGTAGCTTCCCTTTTCTGGAACTGCGTCCAGTGAATATTTGACTTTTGGAGTAAAAAGCATTCTTGCTCATGTTTTTGATAATCCAAAGAAAGACAAGAGACAACCGCTGTCTTATCCAGAAGCTGAAAAGAAGTGAGATATTTCTTTTACCGCCTACTATGTGGGGTACCAGTAGGATGACCCTGTCCGATTCTTGAGAGAGTGAAGCAAAAGACAGGATTAGGAAAGAATTTTTTTATGGCACCTGTAATGGAGTGGAGAGTTCAGCATGTGGTGGTAGGAATCCAGAGTACAGGAATCTAACAAGAGGATAACTTGAATTAGTACCAGTTGCAGAAGTGACAAACAGCCGTCAGTGATCTTCAGGTTGTCTTGGCTTTGACTCTCTAGGCTCTTGTCATAGCCTAGAGCCACTCTATAGTTTCTATAAGATATCCTCCAAACTTTCAACAAACTTCTTTTCTGTTTAATTCAGTCAGAGTCCTTTTTGTTATTTGTGACTAATAGAGTAGCTATGGTAAACCCACTAGGGCTACTGCTGCTGATTTAGTTGGGACAAAGGCAATTTTTATTCCTTATTGTCTCTTGTCAGATCTCTCTTTTTTTATTCAAATTAAATCACTTGTGTCTATTTCACAGCACATGATACTATATAAGTACTAAAACAGCCATTGTAAAAGGAAGAATGAAAAGAACAACAAAGGAAGGAGGCAAAGGGGGAGGCAGGAAATGGGATGACTGTAATTCAGTAGTCATCAGCATGTTAAGAACACTTAAATCCAAGGTACTAGACTATATTATCTAGGCTTAAAAGGTAGACAGGAGTGAGAAAGATACCAAGAACAGATTCTGGGTACATTATATTTCAAGTAGAGGAGTACATCCCTTAAGGAAGTCTGAGAAAGGGCAGTCAGCGAGGTAGAAGAAGCCAAGAAAAGAAAGTAGTTACCGAATCAAAGACCAATGAAAATGACAACAGAAAACAGAAAAGTTTCCATTGCAGTTGGCATCATCCAGGTCCTTGATAGGCATCATTAGTACATACATTGATGGTCTCTGTTAATACACTCTCAATGGAGTGGTGCAAAGAAAGTCTGATCAGAGTGGGTGGAGGAGTGATTAATAGGTGAATAAGTAGGGGTAGCAACTCTTTCAAAATGTTTCTGTGAAGAGAAAATAAAACAGGGAGGAAACGAAAGGAAATCGAAGAGCTGTGTCATTGTTAACACACCCCCTTAGAGTTAGGTCTTTGTTATTCTCCTAATCCCACCTAAGCCTTCTTCTATTATTACTTCATTGTTGGTGCTCTCAAGTATTTTATGTGCAGACTCTTCATGACTGAGTTCACTCATTTTGATTCCTTTGATGAATTCATGCACTTAATTCATATACTTAACTCCAACTGCCTCCTTTCTTCCAAACACAAAAGTTCCTCACATATAACAACTATCTCAAGGTAGTCTCACACTGGTTTTCTCTTTTGTGTGGTCCTTCTCCTGCCCACAGAAAACTCAGATCCTTTGTCCTGACAAATTCTAAGAGTGAAGTAACACCTCACTTCCAACTTGGAAAGTTTTTCTTTGTCTCATCAGTTACACTTAGCCAGCTTATCTCTTGGCTTTTATGTATATATTATGTATATATATGAATATATATAGATATACACACATATAAAATAAAATTATTGTTTATCAGCATGTTATACATATTTTGTATTATGTAATATATAAAATAATTGCATGTCAAATTTAAATATAAATATATAAGCTATATAAAAATGTACAAGCTACCTTATATATAAAATGGAGACATTTGAGTACCTCCCAACAGAAATGAAGTGAGGAGCTAGAAACCTCCACATACAACAAAACTTCCTCCTTAGAGGTAGTATAGGAAGGGAGTTTATAACACATTTTACAAATTATTTTCAAAAGTCTCCCTCTCAGTAATCTCTAGAACTCGTATACCTGGGATGTGAGGAAGATGCTCAAAAATGAGCACCATTTTTTGCATTGAGGACTAGACTGTGGCCTCTTTTTTCTCTTGCTCAAGTACCTTAGGGGCATGAGAAGTCAGACCCTACAAGCTATAAAGTCTCATCAGATGGGCTTGTATTAACCCTAGGCAATGTGACTTACCTTCTAACCTGACTCTGGCATAACATCACATAACAGATAGAGGGAAATCAAAAAGTTTATGACCCTGCAAAGACCTCTTTTTGGGAAATTTGCATCTGTATAGGATCCCCTATCCAGGGATTTCCAGAGGATCCAGACATTTGCCATCTATTTTCTCTCAGGGCTGCTATCTATGAGACTTCATCTACATATCAGGAACCTTGACTTCCTCAAATCCCCTTTATCTCAACTCAGCATTTTCTTTACTGATTTCAAAATTCTTTAGACAGTACTTAACTCTTTCTACCAATTGTTAACCAGAAAACCTTTAAATTCAATGATGGCCTACAAGTCTCTGCTTAAAGATGTCCTACCTTCCTTGGCCAAACCAATGTGAATCTCACATATATTGATTTACCTTTTGCCTGCACCCCCTAAAAATATGTAAAGCCAAATTGTAATTCAACCATCTTGAGGCACGTATCTGTCCTATCCTTCTTTATCCAATTGTCATTTTCCTTCTTCAGGTATTCAGCTGGATCACTGAGATCCTGTTGACCATCTTGTCTTTCAGTCTCAACCCTCCAAGTCATTTTAATTAGTTTTCAAAATCATGTATCTAAACCTATCTCTTCATTGCTTAAAAACCTTTTAATAACATCCCATTGCCTACTGTAGGAACTCCAAACTCCTTCAAAAATTGATTCCTAATTATCTTTCCAGAATTATCTCCTGCCAGTTCTTTCTTAATAAATAATGGAAAATAAATAAAATAAAAGCATCCTCTCATAGTTGAACTATAAAATCATATCACAATGGAAAAGAACAGAGATAGGCAAATTCATCTTAAAGAGACAGTATAATTCCTATCATGAGGGCTCATCACGTCAAGACCAGAAAAAGAAAGGAATTGCTGGCAGTGGTAACTGACTGAATTTTGTAAGGAGATAAACTTGCTGCTACATAATGAAGGCCATATGGAGGATAGAATTCAAGGACTGATTCACTGTGGAGCCTCTTGGTGCTTTCAGACCTGGTGGTAAACCTAACTAGCCAGTTGCAGCAACAGCTTATCAAAGGCTCTAATTTTTCAAGCATAAAGACCTGAGGACTGCTGGAGAATGAGGAGGTCTTAGCAATGATTGTCAGAGGAGGAAGATGATAACCATCAATTCCTCAGGAAAAGCTGCAGGTGTGAGTATAACCACTTACCCTACTACAGTTTTCTTTCTTTCCTTCCTTCCTTCTTTCCTTCCTTCCTTTCTTTCTTTCTCCCTTCCTTCCTTCCTTCCTTCCCATAAATTTTGAGTGAACACAAACGTAAAGAACCACTAACAGGATAGATTGAATTTAACATGAGTCAAAAGTGGATCTGAGGTAGTAGTAGAAGGGATTTATCTCCTCTACACTCATGGACTAGCCAATTAATGACTATCTCAGTTATATTTGATCTTACAAAATGTTGCATTGGACCAAGGAACCCACATTATGGTTGGGGTGGTGGGTATGACTATGATCACATGACCAGATAATCCATGAGTCTTCATGTATTTCCCAACTCCCAGAAGTTTCCAACCTAACAGAACACTGGAATGCGCCCTTAAAAGCACAGTTAAGGTAGCAGTCAAGATGTAGCATGTACCTCCCATGATTATGCTAGAATAAAAGGGTGGAAGCAGAAGAAAATCTCACTATCCCTCCTAATGATCCACTTGAGGAATTTGTGTTTTCTGTCTCACAACTTTAGTTTTTACCAGATTAGAGATTCAAAGATGAAAATACTTCAACCGTTGAATGTAGAAAAGGATCCTCTGAGCCTAAACTTAAACCTGCAGCCTGTTTTGAAATTCATCAATCCAAGGTCTCAAAGCCCTAGTTTTAGCACAGAAGACTAACAAGGACTTGTTTGCAAATCCACTAATCTCACAGATTTCTGGAAACCTAGGTTTCAACCCATTCTACCCTCTGGTTGAAAAGATAAGGGTCACTTTAAATGTGGCCCAAAGACCTCTGGTTTTCACACTGTGCCTTGAATCAGTAGTTGAGATCTAAGTCTCTAATTTGTTTTTAGTTCTGTGTCTCAGTGACACTAACAACAACCAGCTGACTACAGAAGCCTTGTCATTGCCATTGATCTCTCAAATACTAGAGGTATTATATAAGCAATGTGTTTCCTTCAACTTATATCTCAACACAGTTAGACATGGCTGAGCCTTTTAATAATTGCAACACTGCAGCATGCTCACTTGCCATTAACAGCGTTGACATCTGGATCTTAAACTCGCTACAAGACTCTAGGAGCCAATGTAGAACATGCCCCCTCAAGATTTTTCTGTGAAATAAGTAAGGTAGCAAGAGTATTTAAATACAAGCTCCTGAGAGCTGTGGCTAAGGAATACATCCAGGCAGCAGTCATTCCCTAGGTTTTTGGACTGCTGTGCTCACTGGCAAGGCAGGCTTCCGAGATCACGTAAAGCCTTCCAACAAAGAAATGCAGGTGCTGGCAGCTGACTCCCTTTCGGTGAATAGGGCAAGGGATATGGGCAGGTCACCAATAGCATCTGCCTCTAGAGTCAAGCCTGGAAATGTTGAAATTTGCAAGATATTTCTTCCTTATTAGTCAATCTCCCTTTCAACAAACTCTTGACTTTCATGAACTGTTGGTTTCAAATTCCAAAAGAATTATTGAAATTTTCTGGATGCCTCTATCCAATTAATTGCTCCATGTCATTATACATGTCATGTACCAGAAAGTCCTCCCCTGGTTCCCAGTCTAGAAAACCATTCATTATTCCTGAGGGTGTGGAGTTCCCTTCTTTTCTAAAACATTATCTGTTTCCCTTCATGTCACTCTCACCTTTCTAGTTTGATGAACTGTTATGCCTTTCTCTCTTATGGTTCATATCACACTGCACTGCAATCTAGTGTGTTTTCCCAGCTATGCCAGGAGGTTTCTCATAGCCTTATTCATCATAGCTTAGCTTAATGTCTGGTAGATACTGAAGAGTCGTATTGTGAATTAAATAAATCCATTAACCATAAGAGAAGTGCGGCTTTTCTCCTTTGATGTAAATATCTTAATGAAAAGATGAGAGAGCAGGTCTGATCCACAAGCAAGCAATAGTTAATTTTTTTAGAAGCCATTTACTAATTCGTCATCACATATTATGAATTTTTTAAAAGAAATTAAATTACAAAAAATAGAGAGGATTGGCCTATTACGAGGAAAATCCACAAGCAAATTAAGCTCCAGACCAAATGTACATGTGGATTTGGCCTTTTAAATGATTAATTCACTGGATACTAGCTATTACTATATTTCTAATGGGTAGAGATTTATAAAATATTTGCTTTCAAGTGCTTATTAGCCTGCAATATGAAATGTAGTTGTTATGTCTAGCAAAACAAGCAGAAATAAGCTTTATTAAGGAATCATTAGGATGATAAAATTACTACCTTAGCTGTCCAGTTCTAAACACTATTGTCTCTATTTAAATTATCATTTGGGGTATACCTGTGTTCAGATACATATCATTCAAGATATCTGAAGCTGGTGTTTACAAGAAAGAAGTGCAAAAACAACTATAAGTGAAGTGAGTGGGTGAGAAAAGAAGATATTGTTTGACATATATTTTTAAATGGTGGATTGATGTATTAGTCAAAATTTTATAGAGAAGCCAAGCTATCGGGATGCATTTATTTGTGTGCATATGTGTGTGTGTATATATAGGGAGATTTATCTTAAGCAATTGGCCCCCTTGCTTGTGAGGCTTGGTGAATTCAAAATCTGCAAGGTAAGTTGGCAGGCTGGAGACCCAGGAAAGAATTGGAGTTTGAACCTGAAGTCCATCTGTGGCAGAATTCTATCTTGCCCAGGGAAGATCAGTCTTTGTTTTCTTAAAAATTTTAACCAATTGGATAGGGCTAACCACATTACGAAGGGTAATTTGCTTTACTCAAGTCCAGTGTTCTAAAGGTTAATTTCATCCAAAAACACCTTCACAGAAACATCCACAAAAACAAATACCTGGGCACCATGGCCCAGCCAAGTTGGTACCTAAAATTGATCATCAGAATTGTTCATATCCTTTCAGTTCCTTTTCCTTCAGAAAATACACATAAATGACAGTAAGTTAATTTTAAAACATAAAAATTGAGTGAGAATAGAAAGGACATGAACTCAGGAAGAGATAAGAGGCATATAATATTAATGATTGACAAGAGAATAGAGGAAATTAGAAACTAAAATCTCTGCAGTGATATGACAAAAGTGAGCCAGTTTGCCCTGCATAGTCCAAAGCATGTTGATCCATACTAAGACTGTATACAAGATAGTTGACACCCTACATTCCTTCCCCGGACACATAACATGATCATTAATGTATGGTTCATTCTCTGGAGGAATTAAACAGGAGCACTCCATAGTCAGGGATGTAATGTGCACAGAGTAAAAGCTCAGGAATAAAATTATGGACGTTTAAGTCTATGGGAAAATTCCCTTGTTTATTGCACCTACTCCCACAACATTGATAGCCAGAAACAAGGTCTGCCTATAGAATATTGAAGAAGTATTTATGAGGGGAAAAAATCATGCAAGAGAAAAGATCTCTGATCATTAATATTTGGGGGGAGTCTCCTGATGAAAATTCAGGGTGTGACAGATCTAACTCTTCCTCTCCCAAGACAGGAAGTAAATGGATGGTGTCTAACCTTCCACAAACCAAGAAATAAAATATCACTGAGAAATATTGATTAGGAGGAAGAACCAGAAGTGTAGAGGGAAGTCCTTTCAGGGAAGAAGAAGTATAAAACGAGTAAGAAAATGTGGAAGTTTTTTAGTACTGTGCGGCATGTCAACACTGTCATCTAAATTATTACAATATTCTCAGTGAAGAAGCCAGAGCCCATTTGAAACATACATTCTAGCCCTCATTTTCCTTCCTTGATTCTCCAGCTCATGCACAGTAAAAGCTGAAGTCCTTGTAAGGCCTGACAAGGCTGATAACAAGGCTGAGCAGGATTATCCCTCTCCCCATGTCCACTTGATGCCTCTCTAGGCTGTGTCCTACTACCTACCATTACTCTCCTACTCTTCCCCCTTACCTCCAACTATACTGTCAATGTGCCATTTAAAAAATATGCCAGAAGCACTCTTTCCTGAGCACCCTTTTACTATCTTTTCTAAATTTCACCAAGAATGCTCTTTCTTGATATTCTCCGTCACTCTTTCTTAATTTCTTACCTCCGTCAGATATTTGTGGACACGTCACTTTCCCCAGCCTTTCTTGACCATCCTATTTAAAATTGTATTATTGCCCCCGTTCCCATGCCCTGAATTCCTCATACTTCTTTCATTGTGTTGGTCTCTTAAGATCTTATAACCTTAACATCTGAGTCCCAACTAGAATATAAGGTCCATCAAAATAGAAGTTTTTTGTTTTGTTTATTATTGATTGTCCTTGTATCTAGAAAGAATGCCTGATTCATAGTAGGAACACAAATATTTGTTTTAAAATTAAAGGATTTTAACATCAATGTTTATGTGATGCATTACTTTGATTTTTAAAATATTTTTCAAAAATCAGGAAAAATTAAAAGGTTAAAAAATGATATTGCTATAGAAGACAAATAATTTGGATGTTCAAGGTAAGAATTTGAGTTATTTTTAAACCAAAATAAAAGTTCCTTCAAATTTTAGAATACAACTACTACTTGAGAAAGTTATTTTTGAGGGGGAATTTTTTTTTGTTATAAAGATGTGAGGTACAATTCAGGATTAGGTATACAAACATTGATTATGCAGTTCCCCTTGTTGATGAGTTATGCCCCTCCCTCCCTTAGTAGTTTCCCTCAACTGCCAATCCCTCCTCCCCCTCCCCTGACAGTTTCCCACTACTGCCATTGACGGGGGATATTTTAAAAAGGAGCAACATTTCATTGGGAATATCTGAAAGCATACTACGAAATGTGATAAAGAATTAAGCATGACAGTATATATACCATATTACAAATGCACATAAAATTAGAGCTAGTATATGGTGTCTGTTGAATTTCTTATTAATAGAGAATTATTAAAATCTTTAACTGAAAGTGACTAAAGGACTGTGTTCACATTTTGTTTTCTCCTTCAGCCATGCATCATATTGTTCATATACCATTTAGTCTACAAGATAACTCCATGGAGTTAGAACCTTCCCTTAATTCACACAAGTATTAATCTTCTATCTATCATTGCATAAAAGCATATTTAAATTATAATCTTTATAATTGTATGTTCGTCGCTCTCTGTTTTGAATCTACTACCAATTAGCTGATTCAATATGATACTAAAAATTAAAATCATAGGTTTTTACAAAGGAAGAAAAAAATTAGTGCAGGCACTTCTTAGAAGAAGAATCTCTGTCTTTCTAGGCTATAATTGTCATCTGTGAATGTCATCTCTGACCAACTTGCTTCTTCTCTGAGCTACGATAATGTAATAGGGAATACAGGCTTCTTGGCTTGTGACATTAAGTGATTTCTAAGTCTGAATCCCCTGAAGTAATTACTTCTATGATGTTTCCTGTGTCATACTGTGAAATGTAGCCTTCTGTGTTACAGTCCAAAAATGTGTAATTAATCACCAGGTATGGATTCCACAATTGTTCATCCCTTAGTTGGAAAAAGGTGTGGCAAGTTTTCTTTCCAGCCTCATATTCCTTTCATGAATGAAGGAGCTTGGGTCTACTGCTTGGTAATGTGATAGGTTTTGAAGTAAATTCCCTTACTTGAAGCAACCATGAGTAAGAAATCTGGAAGGGACTTCTGAATTCATCTTTTAGAAGGACAGGAACTATTAGACTCTTGAGAAAATAAATAGCAGCTGTAGAATGTATGGAGGACTCTAGGTTGGATTAGACATGTCAGAAATAACTAAGGTGTTCATTTAAGGGCGACTAAGGGAAAATAAAAGGCTTTGAGTTGTTTGTCTTGGCTGAAAGCACTTTAAATGGAGAAAGGCAACTTCAGCACTTATTTATAAGCTTAGGTAAAGAATTCAATTGAATTTCATTGGGTTCTGTGATAGCTCTTTTCATGGACTTAACCTACATTTTATTGCATTTCATTCTAAGACCATCTTTTGACCAAATGAGCTTTTCTAGAATAAAATATTTCAAAGTAGCCTCAGTTCTACCTTTCTCTAAGAGATGCCTATTTCTGTTTACTACACTAATTGATTTTTTTTTTTACTACTCCCTGGAAGCAGAATCACACTGCATAACTTCATAATAATAATTTCATTTATAGCACACCCATGTGCTATGCACTATAGATACAGTATATAGCTTAATCTTTACAAACACTTGGGGAAAGGGGCAAGGTTTTCTGCAGTCTATTAATGTTAATCATAAAGGTTAGGGGACTGCCTATGGATAGGAAGTTTGTTGGCAAAGCTACTGCTTGAAGTCAGGATTGTTTGATTGTGATGATTAGTATTTAAGAGTATGACTTAATCAAGCATGTACATTAGAATGACATGAGAATTTTTCCAAAATACATACCTCAGGCAACAGTACAGATTACTTAGGACCCGAAAAGTTTCACTTTGAAAAGAGTATGTAGCTAAAAACCTCGCTTCCGGGAGGAATCTAATGTCCCCATTCACAGGTCATGATGAAGGCAGCACTCCAGGTTATGCATATTTATATAGGACACGTTAGCCGGGCTCGGTGGCTCAGCCTGTAATCCCGCGCCTTGGGAGGCTGAGGTGAGTGGATTGCCTGAGCCCGCGGGTTCGAGACCCACCTGGGCAACTTGGCGAGACCTCATCTCTACAATAAATCAAAAAATTAGCCAGGCGTGGCAGCGCACGCCTGTAGTTCCAGCTACTTGGAAGGCTGAGGCGGAAGGATCGCTGGAGCCCAGCAGGTCGAGGCTGCGGTGGCGGGGAGCGGCCACTGCACTCCAGTCTGGGCGACGGAGTGAGACTCCAGCTCAAAAAAAAAAAAAAAAAAAAGGACACGTTGACAGGACCTTTGTCTAGGGTTCTACTATTATTATCATTGCTTAGTGCCTAGTGAGTGAGAATTCAGGGACTCATTTCTCTTAATTTCTCATTTCTCATTTCTCATTGAAGAGTGGGTTGGGGCAAAGTTTCATTTACTCTATTCAGAAAAGAAACTAACAAGTCAGAGTAAAAGAGACTGGAAATGTCTTTTTTTTTTTTTAACATATCAAGTCATTTTCTGGATAAAGTTCTGGGAGGAGATTTTTAAAAATGCTACTTTGACTCTTACAACTTTTGTCTGGGCCTGATATTAAATTTATGTAAGATGAACAGGGAAAAGGCACATAAATTTACATAAGTTTTATGTGACACCAGAACCCTCACAAGAACATAAAGATCCAAAGAATTGGCACAACCTAATTGTTTATATAGTAGGTAGAAAAAAAGGGAGGCAATTGTGGGGAAATTTCTAGTCCATGTGAGGAGGTTAAAGAAAGATAAGATTTATTTTCATATGGTCTGTTGTACAGAATTCCCTCAGTCTCAACTTCTTGTCCTTGATTATAAAAATGTTATTTTCCTTTGGTGTAGAAAGGAGATCTTTCACATGGGAATTTCATCTCCTGCTTTCAAGAAGAAGAAGAAGAAAGGGTCACAATGTTTTTCTTGCATCTGCTGTTTTTTAAATGCTTTTAGCTCAAAATAATCCCTATGCTAAATGGCACATTTAAGGGTGGCGTATTCTGCTACCCTTTCCTAGTCTGATACTTTCTTCCTGAAACCATGTCTATTAATTAAAGTGGCCCAATGGTTTGAATAATGTGGTCCCAGATGGATGTTGATGCCCTAAGTCATGTAGAGGAGCCACCAGCTAAAAAAAGCCATTGATAATCACAGAAAGAGTTATATAGTTGAAATCTCCTGGGCTATAGTGATAATAGCAAAAAAAGGATATGAAAAATTTCATAAGCAGAAGGCATGGGTAGTTTCTAGTAGTTTCTCCCTGAGAAAACAATTCTAACCAGGGGCTGTTTATGTACTTTTTTTATTTATTAAACAAACATTTACTAAGTATTTTCTCTGTGATCATACTAGGCCCTAGAATGCAAAGTTGATTAATCATCTTAGTTTTCAGGGAGGGATAATCTAGTGAGTGAAAAAAAAATCTTCAAACAAATATGTGGCCATCTTTTGAATTGCTGATAATTCACCTCGAATTTTGTTCTTTGTTATGTCAGAGAGAAACTCTTTTGCCTAATTTTGGAGGTGGGAAATACAGCAAAAAGTAACAAAATAGTGCTCACTCCCATCCAGGATAGGTGGCAAATCTGTCTGCTTCTCAAATCAGGTTGGCATGGTGAAAGGCATCTGTAGCTCAGGGTGCCCAGCTACTCAGAGGCTGAAGCTAGAGGATTGGTTGAGTCCAGGAGTTCGGGCCTGCACTGTGCTATGTCAATTGGGTGTCCAAACTAAGTTCTGGGTCAATATGGTGGCCTCCCTGGAGCGAGGGAGCTGCCTCAGGTCGGAAAAGGAGCATGTCAGAATTACCTTGCTGATTAGTAACGGGCACCCTGTCAGGAAGAAAAAGAGAGAGAGAGAAAGAGGATAATTGCATGTTTATGTTCTGAATGTGAAGGCCTCTATATGATAATTGATCAAGATTTCATGAATGAATCATCAAGTCCAATTAAGAGAAGGAGCCAGATTACAGAAGAAAGGTATTGGGCCCTAGAGGTTAAATACTGTACTTGAGTTCAGTCCCTATGAGTGTCTGGCAGGAGTCGCAGAAACAACTGAGTTCAGCTTCCTGGGAGCGGGGACATTATGGGAGTTCTGCATGAGTGAGTGCCCAGGAGCTAGATGATGGCTTGAAGATGGCTTATCAAGAAATGATGGCCTCACTCTACAGGTCATCCAATCACATGAGCAAAAAAACTATACTGACCATGGCTCAGTTTCTGAACACCCTGTGAAAGTGGTTCAGAGCAAGGAGACTGAGAAGCCCTAGGCAACAGGGAAGAGTTTTTGAACTTATACTTTTCTTTTTGAGTTGGAGTCTCACTCCATTGCCCAGGATGGAGTGCAGTGGCACACTCACAGCCACCCTAGTGCCAACCTCCTGGGCTCAGACATCCTTCCGCCTCAGCCTTCCAAGAAGCCGAACCACAGGCTCACGCTACCAGATCCAGCTAATTCTTTTTATTTAGTGTAAAGATGAGGTCTCAGCAAGTTGCCCAGGCTGTTCTCGAACCCATAGGCTCAGGCAATACCCTCGCCTCAGCTGGGATTACAGCTTGAACTACTGCGCCTGGCCTAAACTTATACTTTCAGGCCTAAATTGTGCAGTAAAAGAATCAATGAAAAAGCATAAAGGAGCAGACACCACTGGGATATGGAAATGACCTCAATATCACTATTTTCTTAAAGTTCACCTCCCTCTAGTACAGAGTTTGTGAAAACAAGTATCTTAGCTCAGGGTGCCATAACAACTAAAAAAGAATAAATGGTTTAAAAAACAGCAATTTATTTTCAAACAGTTCTGGAGGCTGGATCAAGGTACCAGCCAATTTGGTTTCTGGTGAGGGTTCTCTTGGCTTGTAGACATCACCTTCTCACTGTATCCTCACATGACAGAGAGAGAGAGAGAAAGAGAGAGAACTAGCTTTTTGTATCTTTTTTCATAAGGTCACTAATACCATCAGGCCAGAGTCCCACTTTTATGACCTAATTTAATCTTTGTCACCTCTTCACAGGTCCTGTCTCCAAACTGAGTCACATTAGAGATAAGGGCTTCGACATATGAATTTGAAGGGAACACAAAATTCAGTCTATCCCAATGTTGCAGGCGTTTTGAGCTCCACTGTCAGCTTAAACCAGCAACCTTGGGATCTTGTCCCACGACCAAGAAGATTAAGGAATGCAGACACCCAAAGGATGAGTGAAAGAAGGAGTTTATTAAGCAACAAAACTCTCTAGAAAATGAGAGGGAGTCCAGAATGGATTATCTGGTGTTAGAAGTTTTTTTGTGGTTTTTATCTTATCTTTTCTAGAGGTGTTTCTCTCATTTACATCTCATCCACCCCTTACTTCCTGAGACCCAATCGTTACTGTGCATGCAGGTCCTTGACCAAAATTACTCCATCTAGAATATTACCTATAAGTACCACAGAAAAGTCCACTAAGGGGGAACCACAATGCAAATGCTGTGTTAATGATATTATAATAAGCCAAGGTCAAGTTAGGACATGTAGTTGAACTACTGTGCCTGCATTTAAGCAGCAAAAAGTCCCTTCTAGCAAAACATCCTGAATTGAAAGGATGTTCTTAATCACACTAACCACACTTTCAGTCAACAATTATGTAACAAAAGTGGTACAGGGGGCATTCCCGCAGGTGTCAAGTCTTCTCCAAACCCTCCCTGTCTGTCTGCCTGATCAGCTTCTATCTCCTCTCTCAACAGCAAGTCATGGACATGAGGTGTTAGTGAAGATACAGGTTTACAATTTCTTTGTTTCTGTTTTCAATTTTCTAGTCACCATATACAATTTATAAAGACAACACTACCTCAGAGTTATAATTTGCAATCGAATTTCCATTGAAAGAAATTTTAGTTTCATAAATAAGTTTTCTCCCCAAAAAGGACTCACTAATTTATGAATGTGCTTTGGGAGTTCATGAACATGTTTACTATTTTCTATTCAATGAATCATGGACTGTGTGCAGTGGCTCAAGTCTGTAATCCCAGCACTTTGGGAGGCCAAGGTGAGAGGATTGTTTGGGCGTGCATGTTCGAGACCAGTGTGGTCAACAAGGTGAGATCTCATCTCTACAATAAATAAAAAAAAATCAGCCAGATGTGGTAGCACGTGCCTGCAATTCCAGCTACTTGGAAGACTGAGGAGGATCACCTGAACCCAGTAGATCAACACTGGGGTGGCTGTGAGTGTACCACCTCAAATAAGTAAATAAATGAATCCTGTATGCTAATCAAATTAAAAATACTGCTATAGTGTTGTAGCAAAGATGATTGGAGGGAGGACCTAAAAAAACCTCAGAATTATCTTTCAGTGGGCAGGCCCCTTGTAGCACAGGCTTCCCTCACTAAATATGTGTTCTAGGAACCCATTGGCATCAGTGTACCAGCTAACATTGTTGGGAGAGGTTGCATTCAGCTTCAGTAAAAATTTTTGTGGAAAACAGGTGACTGGTTCTTCTACCATGAAAATGCACCTGCCCACACCTTGCTGAATGTTCAGCAGTGTTTGACCAAAAACGGCTTGACCCCTTAGGCCCTACTCCCTATTCACCAAATCTCACCCCAAGTGACTTTTTTTGTTTCCCCAGATGAAAAAGTCTTCAAAAAGAAACATTTTGCTGATGTAGAAGATGTGAAACTTAAAATGGCAGAAACACTAAAAAGCATCAAAACTGACAAGCTCAAAAACTGTTTTGAGCAGTGAAAAAAGCATCTTGATGAGAGTATTTCATCAAATGAAGAGTACTTTGAAGGTGACTGAAGTTTAAACATGAAAGAATAAATACACAATGTTTTATAAATAAATTCTGGTTTTTGGGAGGTCCCCCTCATACGTTAGCCTTAAGTCTGTTTGTGAGACATTCATGTGATTGCTGCTGCTTGTACTTCCTGCTCTTAGTGTTTACCTCTCAGAGTTCACAGTTCCAAAAAAAAAAAAAAAAAAATCAGCTGTTTAGTCCTGGAGCTGCTTCACAGATTTTAATTTATAAATCTTTTAACTATGGTTTTGTAATAACAATCATTTTTAGTGTTTGTCCAAAAACCCCCTTTGCATTCAATTTACCTGAAACAGGAGTCCGTGATTTCCATCATGCTTATTTATTATAGTAACTTTATATTAAAAAATCGAATATAAAACAGTCCAAGATATAATTCATTAAAAGGTACTTCATGCCTGCCAACACTGTTCAATTATAGCAGGTACTAGTTGAAGATACAAATAATAGACACAGCAAGGCATATTAATATAACAGAAAACACGTTGAGATTATTTTAGTCCATTGAGGCTAGATTGTAGCTTAGCCTGTTAGAATTAAGAAATCATCAAAAAGTAGTAAATTGTTCATAGTTGTGTTTAAAATATTTCAGAAGATTTGAAAGGACAAGTGTATACAAGAAGATGATTTAGAAGTGTTGAGTTGGACTGCTCTAGATGTGGAAAGAGTTTGAGCCAGGGCGATAGTACCAGGGATAAATAAGAAAGCCAGTGTTCAGTTGTAACTATCTGTGAAATAGTCATTAAAAATCCAACGAAATAGTTTGCATGCCCAGTACTGCAAAGTGTCATTCCAGACAAACACAAGTTAGACTCGATGAGACACTGAAAGATGGTAGCTATTGCTGGAACTCTTTGAGATCACTGTGATGAGCATGTCATTAACATTTAAGATACAGAATAATTACTGTTTTTGATGCCCTGTTATGTATCAGGTAAAGCCCATAGTGTTATTCTGTTGAATGAATAAATTCTCTTAATGACTTGGCTGTTAAAGGTTAAATATTGGAATTTGGAAAGTAACTTGGTGCCAGTCATTGTTTTATTCACCAGATAATAATTTTCTCAGACTTCCATCTAATCTATATATTTTAGACAATATATACCTACAAAATGTAGCCAGATCTCTCCTACTAGGCATCTAACAAAATTTACACAGTCATTATGCATGACATAAAAAAAAATAAAGTACTGAACATGGACTTTTTGTGTTATAATTAATAATAAAGCTGTTTTGAATAATAACTTTTAGGAGAGAGAATGTTTTAATTTTAAAAGCAGTGTTTTCGTTTCATTTGTGGTTATATAAGTGTTAAGTATTCAAATCAATCAAGATTAAGTCAACATAAAGGGGGGGTGTAGACTTGATTCTGAAAAGATACTATGGTAGATCACAGAAAAACTAAAAGTTTTGGGGTAGAACAAGAATCTGGACCAGAATGATCTAAATCACAGAATCAAAATCATCCAAGACATTTCCCTGACTCATTTTTTTCTCTGTTGGTCAATTTGTTCCCTCAGATCACATTTTTCAGGCAACTAAAAATAAGGTTCTTGGGCAACTTCCACCATCACATTATCTCTATATCATGACCAGTGTAGGAAAATGTTCTTTCAGCTAGCAAAGTTGAAATAAATAATAAATAAACAAACATACATACAAACAAACAGGGAGGAGCTTAAATATGATTTGCCTGCCAGGAGAATGACTTATTCTCCATGACTAGACCAATGTAAATCACATTTTCAGCTGTCTCTGAGGTAGTAGGATCCCATGGTTGTCTGTATAAGCAGAGCGTGACTAGATAGGGGAAGAGAAATGGTTTCCCAAAAGAAAGACCTTTAGGACTTGTGTGGATGCTGGATAAATTGCTATACACTGGACAGTCAATCCAATTGGAGCTCACTACATTACCTGCAAAGCTATGTTAAATTTAATTATCAATCTTTTCATAAAAATGTAGAAAACATATTAGTTCCTTATAAGAACTTAATCAACATTAATACAGTCAAAATAAGTTGAAACTAAAAACTTTTAGATAGATGCAATATGTTCATTTTAAATGATCAGGGAATTTTGGTTTTAAAGAAAATTATTTTTTAAAAGAATATTAAAAGTAGATGTGGAGTATTTAATAAATGGTATTACAACAACTAGGTAGTTTTCTGAAAAAAGTAAAAGTTCAGTTTGTTATAACTTTAGCAGAAAAAAATAGATTAATAACCCATGGAAGTATAAAAAATATTGATGAAGAATTTTTTAAATGTGATACAAAATTCCAAATCCAGAAAAAATGTTGATGAATTTTACTGCACATTTTAAAAAATCTACATTGACAAAGATTCCAAAAGGGAAGCCAAACAAAAAATTATTTCTTTAGGAGATATGAAGCATGGGCATATTAATAGGAAAAGTGTCCATTGACTTAGCAGAACAAACAGAGACAAACCATAGGAAGGGAGGGAGGGAAGGAGGGAGGGAGGAAGAGAGGAAGAAAGGAAGGAAGGAGGAAAGAAAAGGGAAGGGAAGGGAAGAGAAAGGAAGGGAGAGTGAAAGGGAAGAAGGAAGGGAAAAGAGAGAAAAATAAGAAATACACATTATGTTTAAACATATGAATAGATTCTCAACTTTACTCAGCATAAGAGATGTGTGAATTCAAACTAGAATTCCTTGTGTTTACCATCAATTAGATAAAAGTGATATTTAATAAAATACTATGTTAGCAAAGGCACTAAGATATAAGAGCTTAATCAACATTAATGTAATCAAAATAAGTTGAAACTAAAAATGAATTTACGGTCGCAGACATGGAATATAAATGAAAACAACTTCTATGAAAACTAATTTGGAAATATCAATTAAAATGCAAAATGCACATTTCCAATGAATGGTCAATTCCATTTTTAAGATTTCTCCTATGTGTTAAATCATATGTTTGAAAATTGGCACTTGTGCAAAGATTTTCAGATACTCCTATCTGACATAACAGAAGGAAAGACAGACTGCTGTAACAAAAACCATAAACTGTGTGGCTTAAATACAACAGAAGCTTATTTCTTACTATTCTAGAGGCTAGAAAGTCTAAGATTCAGGCCCTGGAAGATTTGATAACTTGCAAGACCTTGCTTCCTAGTTCATAGATAGCTGTTTTTGTAACCTCACCCAGTGGAAGAGGCCAAGGAACTTCTCAGAATCTTTTGTGGGGCACTAATCCAATTCATGAGGATATGACCTTCAGACCTAATCACCTACTAGAGCCCCACCTCCAAATATCATCACATCGTGGATTAAGTTTCAACTATGAATTTACAGTGGGGGACACAAACATTCAGTACATGGCAAATGTGACTATAGTTTAATGTAAAATAAAATATTACATAGATGTAAAAAGTAATTTTTTCAAAAAGTCTAAGTAAGCCCTTTATGTACTCTTATGGAAGACTTTATTTTTTTTAAATGAAAATAAAAAACATTGTACATATATTATGTTCTTTTTTTATTGTTGCTATTGTAACAAATGAACACAAACTAAGAGGCTTAAAACAACACAAATTTATTATCTTACAACTCCGTAGGTCAGATGTTTGAGACTCCAAGTGTTTTTAGGGCATTCATTTCTGGAGATCAAGATGGAAATTTACGTCCTTCATCTTGAAAGACAGTGACATCACACTACTCTCTTCTCTCTTCTTCTGTAGTCATGCCTCTCTCTAATCACGTTTATTATTCTCCACTTTAAGTATTCATGTGATCAAACCTTTAATCATATCTGTAAAGTCCCACTTCCCATGTATGCTAATATATTCACGAGTTTTAAGGGTCAAGACATCTTTGGGGACCATTATTCTGTCTACCATCATATAGATCTATGTGAATAGAATGATAATGATTCCTTGAAAATGAGAAAAAAAATATGTAGAATTATATGTAAAATTGTTAGTACTGGTTGAGCAGAGGAGAGATGATCCAGAAGTGAGAGAAAGGCTTTTCCTTGAGGTTTTATTTGTACCTTTTGAATTTAAAATCACTTACATATTATCATACAAAACCCAAATGTTTAAAGATAAAAAATAGTCTCTTTACAAAATATCAAATGAAGATGGATGGAGATTGATTTTTATTCCAGTCAGGGACTATGAACCCTAGTATTTGATGAATAATACATGTGGCTTAGGATCACCCCAGGTGCCTCGTGGAGGAGCACCTGGTGCTGAAAAAGCTAAGGAAGAGTGTGAGAGTGTGGTCACTAACATGAGGCAGGAATAGCAAGGGTTGCCTCACTGATCTGTTCCTGCTGCTAAGGTCTCCCTGTATTTTTATGTCAGCAGTTCCGCGGGAGCCTGTTGTGAATCTTGCAATACAACCAGTCACAGGAGAAAAATATAAAGGAATGGGGGAAAATTCTGCTTGTTCTATTAACATTATCCCCTTCAGACTCTAAGCTGGTGGATGCTCCAATTATGAAAGATAGAACACAGTGGCAAAATTTAAAAGTCCGCCTCTCTCTCAAATTTTTTTACTTCAAACAGTGACTTGGGGAGGTAG
Organism: Tarsius wallacei; assembly: GCA_963574415.1. Classification (NCBI taxonomy): domain Eukaryota; kingdom Metazoa; phylum Chordata; class Mammalia; order Primates; family Tarsiidae; genus Tarsius; species Tarsius wallacei. The sequence continues at coordinate 49,521 of CAUYQG010152947.1, forward strand.
ATTTTTATTTAGAAGCAAAAATACCACAGATATAGCAGCAAACATTTTCATGGAGATATAGTTGGTTAAAATTTACAAGAGATTTTTTAAAGTAAAGAGAGTAGCCTGGGTCATTTGGTAAGAATTTTTGATAAATCAAAAAAATTAGCCCAGGATGGTGGCACACACCTGTAGTTCTAGCTACTTGGAAGGCTGAGGTGGAAGGATCGCCTGAGTCCAGCAGCATCTCCACTGCACTCCAGCCTGGGTGACAGAGTGAGACATGACTCAAAAAAATAATAAATAAATACATACATACCTAAAGAGAAAAGATAATTGGACAAAGATGCCAACAGGAAACTCACAGGTGTGAATACCTAAATAACTTCACAGCACATAAAACACTTTGCTACACTCTTAGAGAAAACTAAACCTAAATCCAAGTTAACAAGAATATTATTTCACACTTAACAGGTTGTTAATTTTTTAAAAATTGACAATGCTTAGTATTTGATATGGATTTGTAGAATCTTTAACTTTACAGTTCAGTTTGGCAAAAGCTAGTGAAGGTAAATACACGCTATGACAAAAATTATACCACCAGGTATGCACTAGTAAAATTATTACATGTCCACAAAAGGACATACAAGATTGTTCATAACAACCTTTATTTTTATAGAAAAGTAATAGAAGCAATGTAAACAACTGTCAAAGAGAAAGTGAATAAATTATAATATGGTCTCCAATGGAGTACTGTATCACAGTGAAAATGGATCATCATGGATTAATGCCACAAACAATAATAATTAGTGAAAAACCTGCAGAAGACTGCATACAGCATGATACCGATATATTAAGTTTTAAAAAGATAAAAATAACACACCGTCAACTTCTTTTGTAAAAGATGAACATGGGATGAACACCAAATTAAGAACAGTTTTTCTTCTTGGAAGTTGGGGTCATGATAGATAGGAAAGGAAAAAAGATCAGTAACTGGTATATTGGGTTATTAAAAAATATTTGAAATGCTTTTCTCTCTAACTTTGGTGGTCTTGAGTAGTTATATTGTTATAAATATCTAAAACTTTTAAAATGTGTAAAAAACACAAAGCCTTCTATTATTATATAAAGCTTCATCTCACATTCTAATTTTAGTAAAACTGTGGAACCAAGCACAGCTGTTTCACTAAAAAAAGAAAGTTAAAAAAAATATTGAAATATACTGGGTTTTTTTGTTTTTGTTTTTGTTTTTGTTTTGCTTTCAGTGAAAGCAGACAAACAAATGGTATCTTAACAAAGACCAAGGTAGCAGCTTATATCTCTCACAGGTTACTGAAGAGAGAAACATAGAAAAAAGTGATGAGTTCCTGTGCTTTTTTGTTTATCTTCTTTGCCATCCTCAACATTTATCATCTACTTCTTGACCTAAGTGACCCATTAAATCTACATTTCAGTCAGTTATTAGGAGGAAAAGAGAAGATAAACCTGCCATTTTTCTTTATGAAAATTTGAGCATACTATTTCTGCTTACATCCTATTGGCCAGAACTGTCACATGGTTATGCCTAACTGCAAGGGAAGTTGGGAAAGTTTATTCATAAATATGGCAACTAACTGAATAGAAACTGGCCACATATATTTTTCTTAAATGTTGATTGCTGTTGTTGATACTAACTTTATAAAAAGGTTTTTTTTAATTATTACACAAAAGACTATTGTGGTTTACTGTTGATCTACTTATTGATCATAGCACAAGATGATGTTTTAAGATTGCAATATTGTAATATGTTGCAAATACATAATACATTTTAAGTACATAATATATAACATATTTCTATCTTCATGTCAAATATTTATTATTCTTCCAGACAAAATTTACAATCACATTACAAGTCCTTCTTCCCAACCTTCTTTACCAATCCTAATATAATTTGGAGAATCACATATAATATTTTGGGACTCAATTTTTATATCACATGTTTTAGAAAGCTCTGTGTCTATTTAAATATGTCATAACTCAGCAAAATTTTATAATTTTTTATGAAAATGTTTGATATCTCTTTTTCAAATTTAAAAAAAAAACTTAAAATTTTCTGTATGCTTTTTAATTCTTTAGCATATGTCAAAGCTAAGAATGTGCTAATTTCTCTCTTCCACAATTATATTTTCTGTAAATTTCTTATATTTATATTTGATCTACATAACTTGATTTTAACACATAAAATTTATTAAATGAATAGTTTTATTTAGCAATGTGAAACAAATCTCTGTTGTTTTTAATGCATTTTGTCTTCTATTTTTAAATAAATTACAGTCATTGTCTATGCATTTGACTTATAGGTCCTTGATTAATCTTTGTGTATCCTTTAATTTCCAGCTACTAACTTTTCTAGATGTGTTTCTTAAGACCAGCCTACTGTTGATTTTTAAAGAAAAAATTGGCAATATAGTACATTTATTTATTTATTTATTATTTTTTGAGTTGGAGTCTCACTCTGTTGCCCAGGCTGGAGTGCAGTAGCACGTTCACAGCCACGCAGCCTCGACCTGCTGGGCTCAGGCAATCCTTCTGCCTCAGTCTTCCAAGTTGCTGGAACTACAGACACGCACCACCATGCCCGGCTAATTTTTTAATATATTGTAGAGAAGACAATGTCTCACCATGTTGCCCAGGCTGATCTCGAACCTGCAGACTCAGGCAATCCTCTTGCCTTGGCCTTCCAAAGTGTTGGGATTACAGGCTTGAGCCACTGCGCGTGGCAATATAATACATTTATATAGATAAAATATATGTGATTGGTTGCGCTTCCTCACCTATTTTTATTTCTTTTCTCTCTTTCACTATATGCACTATGTTTTGAGTCCACGGTTATTTGGAAATCATGCACTTGTGATCATCAGTGGCAACCTTTAAGTTTCTCAAGGATATTATTCAATGTGTACTTCTCAAGTTAATCACCAGTAAGTCATCTTTTGCCTATTCCCTATACAAGACTATAAAATTAGAACTCATTATTTTTATTTTCTACTTTTCCACTTCTCTACTTTTCTCCCTCCCCAACACAAACTTAGTCTTTCTTGTAATAACCTAATAATCTGTATACAAATAATTGCCATTAAATTATACATTTATTTTTAGTTATGCCACTTTAATAGCCATAATTGCAGCAATTATTTTAACCTAATGTTTAATCAGTTTCAAGATCTTCTAACTTTTTTCTTTCTTACAGTATTCTTATTCTTGTGCTTTTAATCTTGGTTCATGTTTTTGTTGACTGAAGTAAGCTTTTACAAGGTCATTGAAGCCATATATTTCTAAAATACTTTATGTTCAGGATTTTCTTCTATTTCTTACACAAAAGCAATCCACAAGAATATAAAATTCTTTGCTCATAATCTTTTCATCATGAATTTATACTGATCTGAACATTTTTTGGTTTCAAAGATCTTTAAGAATTCAATGAAAAGGCCACTGCATAGAAAACAAGCATTCTTCTATTGAAAATGGTAACAAAATTTTACACTGGCTTTTATAATCAAGAATTGCCTGGAGCACTTGCATTAATCTTCGAGTTAAGAAGACATTTCTAAGGTACATATAAAACAAATGCTCCAATCCTCGTAGGTAAAATATTTTTATCCACCTGAATATTTTTTGCAAGATTTTCTCTTCATCATAATAATTCAGAATATTTTTTTTTTTGCTCATGCTGAGCCAAAATTGTCCTTTGGTTGACTTGTTTTGAATTCTTAGTGCCCTGGACCCTGAAAGAGCTAACCTAGCTTATATGATCTATAAATGTCTTTCTTGCCCTCTGTTTTTAAGTTGGATTTTACTTAAGGGAGGCACCAGTGGGATGTCAGAGGGCAGAAATGAATGAGTCCCAATGTTTCTTTCACAGGCCTTCCTCCATCCTGAGATGATGGAAGTTGGTTTTATCCCCACCAGCCACTGTGGCCCATGGCTCTGAACAGGGGTCCCTCATCAGACAGCTACTCTTTCTGATGACCACTTTCTCACTTCCTTTCATGCCTGAGACTTTCATGCTAATGTAACCAAAAGAGTCCCTCAATTCTTCTTATGATTTCTGCTAATCAATGTCTTTGGTTGCTACATTTTTTCTACTTACTACATTTTCCTTATTTGTCTTTTAGCTTCTGCTATTCCTTCTGTCTGCTTCTTTCTCTGTGTGTCTATAACGGAAGACTAGATATGTAAGTCAACATCTAGCATGGAACAGTCTCCTATCCCCCATCAACCTACACATGGCTGATATGGGATACAGGCAGCAATTGCTGATCCAATCTTATGAGGACAGGTGAGTGGAGTCATAATAGAGTGAAACATTTAGTAAGAAATCCCTCATGGATGGGCTAAAAGCATGACAGCAACACCGAAGATAAAGAGACTGGATTACATTATTGTCACATGATTTTCTGATTTTTCTAATACATCAGCTTAAATTACTCTGTTCATTTCTACTACTGGTGGTGGACATTGATGACACTTCTTTCATTCTTGAGATTCTGACCACTACTCCAGTTCCTATTCACTCTTATGGGTTAGCACACACATACAAACACACAAATTACCCCTAAACAGAAAGGCCTTCACTGTTAATGCGTTCCTGTGCCCTATTTAAATATTTAAAAATATTTAACATTTTTAAATTTCCTGTCTCAGAGAATGTTAGGCATAGGGCCAGAACAGGGGGTAGAATATATGTTTTCCCATTGATTTTACATAGAAAGCAAAGAAGAGAGTTTTGTTTTGTTTTTTAAGTATTTTAGTGGTTTGGGGTTTTGTCTATTTGTGATTTGCATTAGGACATTTCCAATAATAACTTGATTATTGTTTTCATCCCAAACCTTTGGTTTTCTCCCTGATAAAAATGTTATTCTTAGTGTTGGTCCCTATTCTCCTTCCTCCAAAACAAAATTTGTCCTTCTCATTATTTTCTTTTCATCTTTGAAGAATTCTTTTGTAGAATCAACTTTGTTGCTTACAGTTGTTGATAAAGATTTCAATTTTATCATCATATTTTTCTTCCAGATCTTTTTCATTTTTTCTTATCATTCCCTCTTTATTTTAGTTTTCTCACCTTTGCATCTTATTTTGTTGATTTTTAAAAAGATCCTCCCATGATATTTTATCTCAGTAATTCTTCTTCTACAACTTTCTATTTCAGCCAGATGATGCCTTGTCTTCATTAATCTATAGATACAGTTTTGGAAACTTATTCTAATTATTTATTTACTAAATGTTTAAAATTATGTTGTTCTCTTTATTGTGTAATTTTATTCCAGAATTTTGCACATTTTGTTGTTGCTTACTTTCCTTCAAAAGAGATGTGATTTGACCATACTTGGAATTTGCCAACTGAGAGAAAATATCGAATGCCTCTGGCCTCACTTCCTGTACACTTGGGAGTTGATCAAATCTTGTTCTTCAATTTACAACTGGAACACAAGTATTATTCCCAATTCCTTCGCAAGTGCTAATAACTAACTAGATCCTACTGATCTGCTGGACCTTTCTGGGAGCTGCAGTTTTTACCATGATGCAGGCAACTGGAGATATAAGTGTGGCGATGGGAATGACAATGAAGTGGAAATAAAGGCAACGTAGAAACATTCCTCCTGTGAAAGAAGAATGACTACTGAGCTTTCTCCTCAGTACAAATTTGTTTCTCTGAATAACTGGGTACAAAATAGGAGAAGGCTTAATTGTCTTTTCTATAAAACTTTCATCCCTCATAGTTAGGAAAGTTCCTCTGAAACTGTAGGCATTTTGTTGGTTTCCACAGTTGGTTGATATTTAGTTTTTGTTTTCTTCATTTTGGATTTCAAATAAAAAATTCAGGATTTTTAAACAAAGATCAAGATCTCTTAGCTAGACATCATTTAAAAAAGAACGGAACTTAAGCCGGGATCGGTGGCTCAGCCTGTAATCCCGCGCCTTGGGAGGCTGAGGTGAGTGGATTGCCTGAGCCCACGGGTTCGAGACCCGCCTGGGCAGGCGAAACCTCATCTCTACAATAAATCAAAAAAATTAGCCGGGCGTGGTAGCGCGCGCCTGTAATTCCAGCTACTTGGAAGGATCGCTGGAGCCCAGCAGGTCGAGGCTGCGGTGGCCGGGAGCAGCCACTGCACTCCAGTCTGGGTGACAGAGTGAGACTCCAACTCAAAAAAAAAAAAAAAAAGAAAGGACAGTGATCTGAATTCAGCCCTCCTTTTCCCTTATCTGAAGTCGACATGCCAGCAGATCCATTTGATGGAGAGCCCAGGTTTCTGAAGATCAGCTCAGGGACATGTGTTGCTAGCTTTAGTTTCTTTTCTTTTCTTT
>CAUYQG010152948.1:0-15509 GCA_963574415.1 Tarsius wallacei
GGGTCTTTTGAGAACCTCATCAGAGAAAGACAGAGTTTGCCATTCACACTTCAGCAAAAATTTAAACCTTGGGTTTATAAACTCACAACACTGGAGACCCTAAGGTAAAGCTAGCCACAGAAGTTCTTCCTCAGAAGCAGAGAGCATCCTGAGCATGGACAGCTTTTTCTTAAATCATGGATCAAGACTTATGCTATCATGAGACTCTTATCTCTCAATTTTTCCTTGCTTATGCTTCTATGCACAAAATGACTGAAAATGATTTTTCTCTTATGTGCATTTGTAGCATATATATTTATTTGTAGAGGATTTCACAATCATCTTTATGCATGGACATCTTGAAAGATGGAAGATGAAGGACCAATGTAAGTGGGACATTTTAATGATATTTTTGTTGCTTCAGAATCAGTCAAAACCAGAACATTGGTCAACCCTTTCACCTACATTATAAGTTGAAGAAAACATTGCCAAGAAGTCTGCACTCTTCTAGATATGTGTCACTTTTTAGGTCTCTTTTTCATGGTTTGGAGTAAATGATACATTGTTTAAAGATTGATCCCTCATAATGAGATCTCTAGCCAATCCTACTGCAAAGGCTATGGTTTCATAACAGACCTTAAACTGTCTGGCAAAAGCTATGCTAAATAATAGAATTGCTCTAGATTACTTACTGGCTAAATAAAAAAGTATCTGTGTAGTTGCTGACACTTGTAGTTGCACATGAACAAATACATCAAGTATTACAGAGATTCAGTTGTAGAGGGTTAATAAATAGGTGGCTTAGTTAAAATAAGTAGATTCTTTATTTAGCTCATTGTTTTGATCTACTTGATTTTACTCGGTTTGCTACATGAAGACACTACTAGCTAAAAAGCATACTCCAAACTCTTGGTGTCAACCTTCTGATAGTGATAATAGTAGTCTGTCTGGTGCACCATACCCTCTCAAAAGTTTTAAATGTTTGCATGCAGTCATCTGAATGGTCTCTCTTCAACTGAAATGACAAAAACTCAAAGAAATGTGTGACCATGAGGACACTGTAACCTGTAAATGACATTCTGAAATCAGAAACACAAATTGATGGTAACCGAGAATAGCGTTAAGGCCCTAGGTTTTGGTCACACTCTTGCATAAGTGAGAACATGATCAAAAGGGGTAATTTTTCAACAAAATTATGGGAGGCTATTGTTTTGGGGTGAGCTTACCCACTAGATCCCAACAAACCAAACCTAACCAAAATGGAATCACTTATGCTACATGTAACATAATCAAACTGAAACTTTTTTTTAGCATATACATACTTGAGCTTTATTATGATTCATCTCAGTGAAACTAGACAATTAGGACTTACATTGAACCTAGACAATTAAGACATACATGTACTCTTTATAGTTTATACACAGCCAAACATTATGTATTGAATTTACAGGGTTTTTTTCCTCTTTTAATTTTTATTTAAAATTGTGGGGTACAATTCAGGGCCAGGTATACAAATATTCACCATGCAGGTACCCTTATCGATGAGGTATGCCCTCCCGCCTTCCCCAAGCAGATATCGACTACTGTCAATCTCCCCACTCCCCAACCCCCTCCCCATAGTTTCCAGCCACTTTCAATCCCTTTCTTATAGTAATACGGTAGTTGTTCAAGGTCCACTTATGAGTGAGAACACGCGATACTCAGCTCTTTGTTTCTGTGAGAGTTCACTCAGCATTATAGAGTCTAATTCCATCCAGGTTGCTGTGAAGTTCATAATTCGGTTCTTCTTTATGGCTGCGTAGTATTCCATTGTGTATATGTACTTCATTTTTTTATCCAGTCCTCTTTTGATGGGCAGCACAGTTGGTTCCATGTTCTTGCTATTTGAACAATGCTGCAATAAACATACATGTGCAAGTATCTTTTTCATAGAGTGACCTAAGTTCTTCCGGGTATATTCCCAGTAGGGGGATTGCGGGGTCATGTGGAAGCAAACTGAAACTTTAAGAAGGCAGATAGGTCCTAAAACAGACCAGGTTTTGTTTTTCTCCTGTAAACAAGATATTCACACACAAGGATATCCCCTCTAATCTAATCATTACAAAATAATTGCTTGAAATTCTTTTTTTGTACTTTATAAAACTCTTTGTTCTGCTATTTCCTAGTAGGATTTGAAACTAAATAAGTATTTTTATAATGGTGACAAAGTGACATCAATGCCTAAATTTTGGTTTATCTCTCAAAATTGAGCGGATGATCATAAGTAGGAAATTGTTAAATTAAGTTTAACCCAAAGATATCTCCTTGCATATGTTGGGTTCAATCTAGAATTTTCTCTGTAATCTTTCATGGTAACCTAATTAGATGTATAAACAGACTATAATCTAATTTTGCATCAATCACCAAGTTATGGCCAATCAAGTGTAGTCAACTATTCAAACTGGTTTTAGTAAGGCAAATGCTGTGCTGTAACCAATCCAGCTATTTCTGTACCTCACTTCTATTTTCTGTGCATTATGTTTCTTTCTCTGTTCATAAAATTTCTTCCCTCGCATGGCTGTGTTAGAGTCTCTGAGCCTACTCTGTTTCAGAAGGCTGAAGATGATTCATGAATCAACTTTATTCCATTAAACTCTGTTAAATTTAATTTGACTTAATTTTTTTTAACAAAGTGCCCAAGATGAGTATTTTTAATATGGTTTTTATTTTGAATGATGCTCATAGCCAGCACTCTTCAAGAAAATAAAACACATGAATAAAATCAACAGAATTTCTAGCATAAAATATCTGAGGACAGAGTTTAATGTAATCAGAACTGCTGAATATGATGAGAAAATCCTGGAAATGAGAGACTAAAGAAAGAGAGCTTCAAATTTTATTTCTTAGTTCAGTCAAATCTATGAATGACTCCTGAACCATATATATTCAAAGTAGCCCAGAAATATGAAATTGAAAAATATAAAATTAAACAGATGTAACTATCATGCAAAAATCCATGATTTCAATTCAAGTTCAACCAAGTTACTTGCCTGCTAACAATTGAAAGACCAACAATTATAAAAATTAATCTTAAAAAGTCTTTATATATTATTCACCAGGTATCAGGTAAAATCCAAAATTATTTTATATAAAATAAGCCATAAAAATATGACCCATTCTAAGAAAAGAAGGCAGTCAATATAAATCTAATGAGATATAAATCAGTGTTGAAATTAGTATACCAAGAGTTTAAAGCAGGTATGATAATTATGACCAAATAATATTTTTAAAAAGATGTGTTTGCAATGCATGATCCTATAGAAGAGAAGTGGAAAGTACAAGAAAACAACCAAAACCCCCCAAAATTACATGTCAATATATAATGGGAAAACAAAACTTTAATGAATGGTTTTAACAGAAGAATGAAGATAACAGAGAAAAGAAATTGTAAAGAAGATGAGAAAACAATGAAAAAAGTTGGACAGAACAACAAGTATCTGTTTGAGGAACTGTATGAAATAATCATACACATTTCTAGCTGAAGATTTAGAAAGAAATTAGGTAAAGAATAAAGCTTTTAAAATTTTGAAAAAAAAGATGACCAAAATGTCTTAAAGACTAAAAAGATTGTCTCAGATTGTCTACAGATTGAAGAATCTCAACAATTATTAAGCACAATAAATATGAACAAAATTATGCCTGGGAACATCAAAGTAAAACTCCTGAAGATAACAGACAAAGGGAGCATCTTGAAAGCAGACCAAGAAACAACAATACAACAAAAGAAAAACAAAACAACAATAAAACTATGAGTAAAATGACTGCTGACTTCACCAGAAAGTATGGAGGCCAGGGATTTCCAGTAAGATGGAGACAGGACAGTTCAGACTATGTGCATCTCCGCAAAAGCAAGTGTCCATAAAGACTCTCTGCATGAGTGGGTGTGTGCTGGTGGGTTAGTGAAAGTCCATCCGAGGGGAGACTCAGGTTCATGCACCCAGGGTTTTCCTCTGGAGGTGACTGCAACCCCCCACCACCCTGAGATTAGAGCCGCTGGCATGCAGGATCATCTGGTGTTCTTGGGACACTCCTGAGAAAAACCTGCAGAATGCAACTGATTCTCATCTCCTGGGACCTGGCGACAGCAAAGCAGCTGGAGCCCTGGATCCCATTCATAGAGAAAAAAGATCAGGGGGAGCTAGAGAGGAGACCCACCAGAGAGGAAACACCAACGGAAGCCATTTTCTCTGTCCCGGGACTAGGCAGAGACCTGCATTGCCCCACCCAGCTCCACCCAGCCTCCAACCTGGGACCTAGAGGTAATCTCATCAACCTGAGAGAGGTAGAAGCCCCTCCTCCACGCTGGGTCAGACACAAACATGTCAGATCTGAGTGGGAGACTTGACAGGCAACAAACCAAGTGAGTCCAGATCTGATCCACCCTCCCCCACAGTAGTCCCTGGGACATCTGACCCATGCTGAAAGCAACCCTATCAACCTCACTGGGAGCAGAGGGGAGGGGCTGGACACCAGAGCTGAAAGGAAGTTGGACTTCAAAGGAATTACCTTAGAACAAGTTTTGTTTTTTTGTTTCCTTGTTTTGCTCATTGTGTTTGTTTTTTGTTTCAGTTTTTTTCTTCTCTCTTTCTTTCTGTTTTTGAATATGTGTTCTTACTTGCTTTGTTTCTGTTATTTTGTTACTGTTTTTTTTTAGACCTTCTGTTTGTGTATGTATTTTTGAGGGAGAGTACATCAATAGGAGGGTTTTTGTCAGTCTGTGTGTTTGTATGATTGTATGTTTTAGATTTTTAAAAATCTTTTCTTTCTTTGTTTGTGTTTCTTTCTATTTTCTAGTTGGTACATCTGTTTTCCCTCTTATTCGAACATCTAGGCATAGATGGAACATACCTCAAAATATTAAGAGCCATCTATGAGAAACCCATCACCAGAATACTGCTAAACAGACAGAAATTACAAGCATTTCCTCTGAAAACTGGAATGAGACAAAGATGCCCACTCTCAGGCCCCCTTTCCAACATAGTTTTGAAAGTTCTAACTAGAGCAATCAGACAAAAGAAGGAGATCGGGGTATCCAAGTAGGAAAAGAGAACGTCAAGTCATCTTTCTTTGCAGACTACATGATGCTATCCCTCAAAAATCCAAAAGAATCTGTCAAAACCTCCTTGCACTGATAAAGGACTTTAGCAAAGTCTCAGGGTATAAAATCAATGTGCAAAAGATAGTCGCATTCTATACACCAACAGTAAACAAACAGAAACTCAAATAAAAATTCACAATTGCCACAAAACAAAATCAAATACCTTGACATCTTCCTATCCAGAGGTGTGAAAGACCTTTACAACAAAAACTACAGAACACTGACCAAAGAAATCAAAGATGGCACAAACTAATGAAAAAATATTCCATGCTCATGGACTGGAAAAATCAACATTGTTAAGATGTCCATCCTACCCATGGCAATCTACAGATTTAACGCAATGCCCATTAAATTACCAGCAGCATTCTTCTCAGTCCTGGAAATGACAATACAGGAATTCATATGGAAATATAAGTGACCATTAATAGCCAAAACAATCCTCAGCAAAAAACAAAACAACAACAACAAAAACCCTGAATTATACCCCACACCTTTAAAATAAAAAAATTAAAAGAGAAAAATAATAAATGTTTTAAAAAGTTACATATTAAAAAAAAGCCTGAAGGCCTTACAACATCACTTTAATACAGATGAAAAATAATAAAATTACCAATTCAGGATTATATCTCTACTGAAAATACTCTTCAAGATTAAAGGCAAAATAAATATGTCTTTATACAGTAGAAGACTAGCAGAATTTGTCACCAACAGACTTGTACTACCTGAAATACTAAGGGAATGTTGGTTGTCAGGGTAAAGGGAAATTATATAAGTTAGAAATTCCAAAAGGCAGGAGTCAGGAAATTAATATTTTTACATGTCACCATGTCTAGAGCTTTCTGAGTTAAAAGAAAATAAACTAAAAGAAAATAAAAGAAAGAAAGAAAAAAAAGAAAAAAAGAAAGGAAAAGGGAAAAACTCTGCAACTTAGCTTAAAGGACAAATTTTGAGATGTAATCAATATTTAGATAATCAGTGAGAGATTTACCTGTCCAAAGTGAGGTGCTTATTTTTCAAAGGGAAATTAAACTCAGAACTATAGAACCAATTGTTTATATTGTAAAAGTTTACAAATAATGAGAGAGAAATTATTCCTCTCTCTCCCTCAGTAGGGGAAGTTAACAACTCTCTACTCCTACATAACCTTTGAGATTTTTAATTTTAGATTCTTCTTATTAAATACAGACCCTCATATGTAAAGAGTGACACTTTATTGTCATCACATAATGCCAGAAGGATAAGATCAACAAAAACCAAAGTTATTATCGTCAGTACCAATAGTCTATTCTTGTTCCAGAAAAGTATATTATCCTTGTTCCAGGATAAAATTAATAAATATAGATATTAAAAACCTATTACCAATAAGGAACAAGGAGCATTGAAATTATAAATATTTGAGTAAATAAATATAAGAATATTTTCTAAATTTTTTTAGAGTACCCATAAATAAAGCAAAAATGTTACTTTTTTTCTAGAAATTTTTAATGTATAGAGATAATTCAGTTGTAGTATTTCAGATAAGCACAAATCTGAGAACAATCACATTGAAATAAATAAGAAGAGTAATTTCATTTTACCCATTTCAGCCCCTTAACCATGTCAGTAGAAGTTAGCAGGGAGATTATCATTGCTTATGACTTATCTGTTGGGAAAATAGAGAGTGAAGCAGGTCTCCAATGTCACAACCTTTCAGTACACTGATAAACAGATAATTTTCTGTTTTACTTCACTTGGATTCCTGACAGAACCAGCATAGCTTAGATGCCTAGGTAGTTTGGAACAAAAGAAAAGAGGAAGTGGCCTACTGAAAGCCAGCCCAGTTCTGCAACAGTAAAAACACAGCAAAAAAAAAAAAAAAGAGTGAAAACACAGAACCTGAGGTTTTTCTACCAGGAGGATGGGAGAGGAGTGAAATCGGCTTCTCATGTCCCTGGCCTTTTGGTGCACTGTCTGAGTGGTTTTTGTCTCACTTCACTCAAAGAACTGGTGGAATTCTCATAGTTTGGTGTGTGCAACTAAGAACAAAGAAAAAGTACTGTGTGACCTGCTGCACCAAGTACTGGTCAGTGAGATTGGGAGAAAGAATTTGAGGCTTCTCCACAGGGGAGGAAGAATATGCTTCAATGTTCTGGCTGATAATACAGCAGTAAGACACAGAGGGATAAAAGATTACAATCTCCTGACCAAAAAAAAAAAAAAAGAAAGAAACCAGTAAATCCCTTTAATTAGGAATCTACACACAATGGTTAAAAAAAAAACCCACAATCACAGAAAAGATTGTAGAAGCAACCAGAAACTCTAACCAGTCTTATTGTCTAGCCAGTCTTTTTGGTTAGGCTATTTTCTTGTTGAAACCATTTTGTATAACCTGGGAGGAATGACTGTTATTTCAAATGCACAGATAGTACTGCAAAGCTAGAAGAATTGGGGAAATACAAATTAATCAAAGGAACAAAATAAACCTCCAGTATCAACATTAAAGAATTGGAGATTTATGGATTATCTGACAAGTAATTCAAAGTAATTACCTTAGAGAGTCTCAGTGAGTTACATGAGAACACAAATAATTAATCAAAGATATAGAAACTATAGATGGTGTAAAGAACACTGAAGTTAAAGGTCTTTTCCCATTTTTGGCATGCTTTTACCTGCTTGGGTCTGCAGTGTGTCTCAAGTCTAGTAACAAGTGGGACACCCCAGGGACTCCCTTTCAAGCACTTTCAGCAGTACCATCCTCAAAAGCATTTTTCCAGAAGGTTACAACTGAGACAGCTTCCCATGGATGTCTTTTATCAGAACACCAGAAGGTGACTTCTCAGCAATTTCTAAAGTATAGCCCTTCATAGATGGCTTCACCCAAGAACCAAGAGGGAAGATTACAGAGGATGTTACACTGATTTTAAGACTTGTTTATGAAGTTACATTTTAAAAGACAGTTTAGTACTAGTATAAAGATAGGCAAATAGATCAATGGCACAAAATAAAAAATCCAGAAATACAGACATATTTGCATAATCAATTAACTTTTTACAATGCTGTCCAGAAAATTCAATAGTGAAAGAATAATCTTTTCAACAATGATGGTTTGGATTTTTAAAAATCTTGACATTTTCTCACACTGCTTAACAAAAATTGACTGAAAATGTATCATATCCACCTGAAATAAAAATTATAAAGCTTACCAAGAATAGCATGGAAAGAACTTTAGTGAGCTTAAATTTCGCAAAACTTTCTTTTGTGTGTGTGTGTGTTGGAGTCTCACTCTGTCGCCCAGGCTGGAGTGCAGTGGTTGCTCCCAGCCACAGCAGCCTCAACCTACTGGGCTCCAGCGATCCTTCCGCCACAGCCTTCCAAGTAGCTGGAAATACAGCGCGCTACCATGCCCAGCTAATTTTTTTTAATTATTATTGTAGAAATGATGTCTCACCAAGTTCCCCAGGCGGGTCTCGAACCCACGGGCTCAGGCAATCCACTCACCTCTGCCTCCCAAGGCACGGGATTATAGGCTGAGCCACCCAGCCTGGCTGCAAAACTTTCTTAAATATGATACCAAACATTCAAATTATAAAAGTCAAAATCAATAAATTGAACTTAAAATTTTAAAAGGCAATTCCCACTCTTCAATAGACACTGGTAGAAAATTAAAAGCAAGTCACAACATGGTGAAAATATTTGCATTATATACATGTGACAAAAAAAATCATACCTAGAAAGCATTTTTATGCTTTTTTAAGTTTTTTAACTTAATTTTAAGTTTTTTAACTTAAGATTTTTTAAGTTTTTTAACTATTACAAGTCAATAAGAAGCCAGTAATCCAATTCAAATATTGGAAAGAAAGAGATACACTCCAATTGAGAAACTGGAAAAGGTATGAAAACGTACTCAACTAAAAACATATATAGATGGTCAATTGACAAACAAAAATATATTCAGCATCTTTAATATCAATAATATTAAAATGCTAACCACCATTTTATGTTATTAGAATCTACTTAATAGATGCAAAAGACTAACACATTTTGTTGAGAATGTTAAGCAACTGATAACTCACAGATATTGCTTTTGGGAGTGTAAGAAGGCAAAACTGCTTTGCATACTTGTTTGATAATATTTTATAAAGCTAATATATATTTACTATATGACCCTGAAATTCCACACCTAGATAATTCCCTAATAGAATAAAAATCACCTCTACACAAATAATAAATATGTGTGCAGGAATGTTTGGTGTAGCTGTGTTTCTAAGAGCTGAAAATTGGGGGAAAAAAACTAACTGTCCATCAACTAGTATTTGAATTTTTTAAAATTGTATGTTTATAGAATGAAACAAAATTCATGTACTACTAGGTCACACACAACATGGACACATCTCAGTGGAAAAAATATGAAAATCAAAAAGTGAACACAATTAGATTTTGTTCATATGATTCTAATATTGTCAAGAAACAAAAAACTGCATACTGCATGTTCTCACTCCTAAGTGGTCCCTAAACATTGCACATGAGCCCAAAGGTGGTGTGCAGAAGACAATTGTTGGTTTCCCGAGACTTGTGGTGGTATATAGGACTGATTGGGATGGGGCATGTAAGAAAATTTGGGGATGATAAAAATGTTCTATGTATATTTTATTTTCAATATTATTTTTATGATAAAACAGTATTTACAAACAAATACAGCCTGGAAACTATGTTATACAACTTTTAACCGATTTGAAATATCCATAAATGTGCCTTGGGTAAACCTGAAGCTAAAGATTCACCTACTTAATTAAAGAGCTTTGCATGGTGGGATAATATAAAAAACAAACAAATCTCTACTCCAAATGGAAATTATGTATCTGTATGAGTAAGAGTGTATAACACAATTATAATACAGAAACAAATTGGAGGTTGTACCTGATGTAGGATAAAACTATTAATGGCATCAATATTCATTTTCGTTTTATATTCAAAGGAATATTCTATATCTTGGATTCTGGTGATGGTTACACGTGTGTATGTATATGTCAAAACATGAAACTATATATTTTTGTTATTGTTGTTTTGTTTTTTTGGATTCTCACTCTGTTGCTCATGCTGGAGTGTAGTGGCACTCTGCTCATGGCCACTTCAGCCTCGACCTACTGGGTACAGGCAATCCTTCCACCTCAGCCATCCAAGTAGCTGGAACTACAGGTGTGTGCCACTATGCCTGGCTTTTTTTGTAATTGTAGAGACAGGATCTCACCAAGTTGCCCAGGCTGGTCTTGAATCCCCGAGTTCAGGCAATCCTCTCACCTCGGCCTTCCAAAGTGCCGGGATTATAAACTTGAGCCACTGGCCAAAACTATATATCTTAATGGGTACCTTTTATTTTATGTAAATTATGTCTCAATATGCTTAATAAAAGAATGAAACAAACAAATGAATCTCACAACATACATAAGAGCTAATACTATAAAGTTTCTAGAAGCAGATATAAGGAAATGTTTATTTACTTCTGATTTGGGAAAATGTTACTTCCACAAGACACAAGAAGCACTAAATATAAAAAAATATATAAATTGAATTTAATTCAAAAAGTGTTCTTTTTACTCTAGACTTGTGAGGTACATATGAGAATTTACTACAAAAGTAAATTGCATGCAGGTGAGATTGGAGCCTCTAGCAAGCCCTCTCTCCCTCAGTAGTGGACATGGTACCCAATGTGTAGTTGTGGGCCCATAATCCTCCCTCCTTCCATTTCCTTGCTAATGATGCCCAGAGTCAGTTGTCTCCACCTTTGTGCACATGGAAAATGTTTAGGGCACACTTATGAATGAGAAAATGCGACATGCAGTTTTTTGTTTCTGCAATAGTTCACTTAGAATGATGGTTTCCAGTTTCATCTGTGTTGCTGTGAAGTACATGATTTTGTCCTTCTTTATGGCTGCATCATATTCTATTATGTATATGTATCACATTTTCTTTATCTAGTCCACGTTTGATGAGCATCTGGGTTAGTTTCATGTTTTTGCTGTTGTGAATAGTGTGTGCAGGTGTCTTTTTGATAGAGCAACTTACATTTCTCTGGGTATATTCCCAGAAGTGGAATTTTTATATTTTTGTTTACTTTTATTTATTATTTATTTATTTATTTATTTTTATTTGTTAATTTTGAGTCAGAATCTCACTGAGTTGCCCAGGTTAGAGTGCAGTGGCATGAGCACAGCTAGTTGCAGCCTCAACCTCCTGGGCTTAGGCAATCCTTTTATCTCAGTCTCCTGGGTAGCTGGGACTACAGGCACACACCATCACACCTGGCTGATTTTTTAATTTTTTGTAGAGAGGAAGTCTCACTATGTTGCTCAGGCTGGTCTTGAACTCCGAGACTCAAGTAATCCTCCTGTCTCAGCCTCCCACAGTGCTGGTATTATGGGTATAAGCCACCAAGCCCGGCTGTTTTTGCACTTTTTCTTTTCGTTTTTGAGTTGGAGTCTCACTCTGTCACCCAGACTGTAATACAGTAGCGCGCTCCCAGCCACTGCAGCCTCGACCTGCTGGGCTCCGGCAATCCTTCCGCCTCAGCCTTCCAAGTAGCTGGAACTACAGGCACGCACTACCACGCCTGGCTAATTTTTCTGATTTATTGTAGAGATGTGGTTTCGTCAAGTTGCCCAGGCAGATCTCAAACCCACGGGCTCAGGCAATTCACTCACCTCAGCCTCCCAAAGCACGGGATTACAGGCTGAGCCACCAAACCCGGCCTGTTTTTTCACTTTTGAATGATAGCCATCCTGAGCAGTATGAGATGGCATCTCATTGTAGTTTTGATTTGCATTTCTCTGATGATTAGTGAGGCTGGGCATTTTTTCATATATTTATGGATGCTTGGACATCTTTTGAGAAGTGTCTGTACATGTCCTTTGCCCACTTTTTAATGTTTCCTTTTTTCTGTCAGTTAGTTTGAGTTCATTGTAGATCCTGAGATTATGCCTTTGTTGGATGCATAGCCTGCAAATATTTTTTCCCATTCCATGGAATGTCTCTACTCTCATGATAGTTTCTTTTGCTGTGCAACAACTTTTTAGTGTTAAGGTCCCATTTGTCAATCTTAGCTTTTGCTGCATTTGCTTTTGAGAAACTTATCATGAATTCCCTGCCTACTTTGATGTACAGGAAGTTGTTCCCTAAATTTTCATCTCAGATATTTATAGTTCAAGGTCTGATATAGATGTTCTTGATCCATCTTGAATTAATTTTTGTATATGGTGATAGATAGGGGTCCAGTGTCATTCTTCTGCATGTGGTTAACTAGTTTTCTAGCACTATTTCCTAAATATGGTATTCTTTTCCTAAAGTGTGTTCTTTTTGGCTTTGTCGAAAATGAGTTGGTTGAAGGTTCATGGTTTTATTTCTGGATTATCTGTCCTGTTCCAATGATCTGTATGCCTATTCCTGTATTTCTGAGTCTTTCTCTTCCACTCAAGATGGACTACTGGAGTGGCATCTTTCCCAGACTGCTTGTCTTGTCAGCAGACTTGGTAGTCTGCCAAGTGGGGCGCTGCAGCTCCTCTCTGTCTCAAATGCTCTTTGGGGTGTGGTTGGCCTCCTCCCACCTGGGTGACTACACTTTGGTCCAGGCATAGAAGGGAAGCAGTAGGTGTTTGTTATTTCTTCCCCTGCACATGCATGGGTGGGGCCACTGCTGTCATAGTGGAGTGCTGTGTAGAGGTACCCTGCCTCTTAGATCCTGCCCTGCTCCATGGGACGGGCTACAATTACAATCCCCACTGCCTGAAGTCAAGCCACATTTGCAGCCCTTACCTAGGGCTGCAAGAGCTGGCAGCACCAGAGAAACTTCCCTAAATTGGTTTGTCTCCCCTATTAGGTGCTGGAGAGGAAGGGAAAGGAGCACAACCTTGTGACACAGCCCAGCCTCACAGGATGTTTCCCACTGAGGCTCTCCATTGGGAGCTGGTGGCTTTGGCACAGACTCTTGGGAACTGGGGTTCCCAGGGTCCCATGTGGGACCTGCAGGTGCCTCTGTCTCCACTCAGGTCAGCCCTCTGCAAGTGGCTCCTGTGGGAGGAGTGAGGGTGAGTTCCTGGGATGTCTCTCCCTTGGCTGAGACTTCAGAGGCCCACATGAGGCATGCAGAGAAGAAAAACTATTATTTTCACTCACCTTCCCTGTCTCCAAAGACACTCTCTCATTGTCTCATGGGCTGCCCCCAGGGGTGTCTAGGACTTGGAACTGTCCATCCTCTGCTTCCCAGGTGACTGTCTGGTAGACCTCAGCTTGAGTTTTCAGGTTGACACCCTCCAAAGCCCTAGATTTGCTCCTCTATTTAGGCTTTGTTGCAGGGAAATGCAATCATGGGATGTCTTCAGTAGGCTTGGCCTTCCCTGTTAATCAAAAATTTACAAAGCGTATTCCCATTAAAATATATTATTGATTGTTAATAGTGATGGAAACCACACATTTGGGAACAATATGCACAATATATATAGCTTACAAACATTTAATCCAGTATATATAAATAGCTAACAGGATTTAATAATTTTAAAATAATCTTATTGAAATGTTCTTAAGAGAAGAACAATTTGCAAAAAATGAATGGTCAGTAAGCAAATTAAAAAAATTGTTCCACATAATTAGACATCAGAGTAATACAAAATAAAACAAAATGAGATACAGTACTGCTGGAGTCCAGCTCCAGCAGACTTCAGAGATTCCCAAAGGTGGAGATGGCGTCAGCGCTGAGAGAAAGAGAAAGAGATAGAGAGAGAGAGAGAGAGAGAGAGAGCGAGAGAGACAGAGAGACAGAGAGAGAGAGAGAGAGAGAAGATCGATCCGTTAATATTTGCACAACCAAAGTGAATGAGATGGAAATTGTTGCCCCCCATTTCGTACTTTCTGGTTTATCAACTTTACCTGGCAATGATTGGCAACCAACGACCGAGGATGATGATGATGATGAAGAACAAAACTCGTGGGAGAGAGAGAGAGAAACGGGGAACGAATTGAGGCGGCCACTAACGAGCCGAGATACAAACCAGTCTTGTAAATGTCCAATCAGAGTGCGACTTGAACATTTGCCGCAACTTCATTGGTCGATTTTATGTTCGCCCCGTTTCGTGTAACTATTCTACCTTGAAACACACAAACGTGCAAAAAGAGATTGTCTACAAGATTCATTTTATTCCCCGTCACGTGATTGAAGTTGTTGAATTTTCCCCCAAAGAAAAATTTTGATCGATATTTGTCTCCGATGGTTACAAACCAAAAATCATTGAAGCACATATGGAAAAAACACATGTTTAATGGATCGATGAGAACCAATTTGTGGCCAATATCACCAAACAGCACATTGACAATCTGTCTAGACGACATTTGGTAACGTACGCAACCAAATTTTTGGTCGCCAAATGTCAAATTTGTTAGCAATGACGGAATGGAGCTATATGACCAAATCCTTTTAATTTGATTGATATTGAAAATCATTATAATTGAAGAATTATTATTATGGTTATTATTGATAAACATGTCGATTCCGAAACAAACAATTGTCACTAAATAATTGCCATATGGAAGTTGGAACTTAGTGAAGCGACACTCATTGGTCGGTTTAGTCGAGAGTCTCTCTCTCTCTCTCCCTCTCCACTGATCGTTTACTCCTGTCTCAATTACTTCGACACTGCAGGTTTCGTCGTGCGCTCTCTCTCTCTCTCTCTCTCTCTCTCTCTCTCCTGTTCACCAACGTGCATACACAACTAGAATCGCTTCAAGTCATTTGCCAAACAGCCACCGTTGAGTTCACTCCTCGATTGCACTCTCCCCAATATTTGTCGGCTTTCACCATTCTCCATCACGACACCTAAACCTCATCATCATCATCAACATCATCATCATAGTCGACACCTTTATCCGAATCAAAGAATAACAAAAGAAAAAAAATATCAGTGTTGATCATCACATTCATATATATCGTGGAATGAATCAAATCAATCGTCAATCATGATAATTAGACCAATTAACCACAAACGGTCATCACCGGCCACAATAGATCATCATCAACATAATCATTCACATTTGGTTGATCCAGGACCGTTTGTATCACAATCGACAATCACATATAAATCAAATCATCCATTCTGGTCATCCACAATAGCGACAAGAAGAATAATGGCCGAGATTCGTGCCAATTGTTATAATAGAACAAATCAAAAGAATTGCCATGTGATCTCAAGACATAATCATCGAAGGCCCGGTCGATCTATGTTCAACCAATCGATAATGTCATTCCTATTATCCCTTATATTCATTATCATCATTGTGCCAAATGGCCATTCAACATCATCGGGCCTTAATTCTCATCCACAACATGAACTATGGTCGCGTCGGTCGACTTCATTAACCTCATCGCCGACAT
>CAUYQG010152950.1:0-12879 GCA_963574415.1 Tarsius wallacei
GCAGTGACCACCGAGTTCCGCGTGAACAGTGGGCTGCCAACGATGGGATCCGCAGCCCCCGGAGAGACAGCTAGAGGCTCTCTGTGTTCTTCCTTGCGGAGCGTCTCACAGACCAGGCTGTCCCGCCGCCATCTTCTCTCCGTCCCACAATGGACTATTATACAGCCATAAAAAAGAACAAAATCATGAATTTCACAGCAACCTGGATGGAATTGGAGTTTATAATACTGAGTGATCTCTCACAGAAACAAAGATCTGAGTATCACATGTTCTCACTCATAAGTGGACCTTGAACATCTATCGTAATACTATAAGAAAAGGATTGACAGTGGCAGGAAACTATGGGGGGGGCAGGGAGGGGAAGGGAGGTGGGATTAATGGTAGCCAATATCTGTCTGGAGATGGGGGGACACCCCTTATCAAGAAGGGTGCCTGAATGATGCATATTTGTATACCTAACCCTTAACTGTACCCAACAATTTTAAAATAAAAAATATGTTAAAAAAAAGAAAAAAAAAAGAAAAGGAAGATAGTCATTTGCTCTGAGACCAGGTATATTTTGATAATGTGAAAAATTGAGAGGTAATGCTCACTTTTTCATCCTTGTTTAATGGGTTAGGATATTCAAAAGTATCTTTTTTTATAAGCATTTTTACTTTTACTTAGCAAAGATATTTTTCCTTAGTGAAAATGTGGAGGCCGGGCAAGATGGCAGTGGAACTGGTGGGAGTGTGAGAATCTGCATGTGCAAGTGTCCTTTATAAAGATGAGTCTGCATGCACAGGTGTGTGCAGGTGGGTGAGTGAAGGACTGTCTGAGGGGACATGGGATCAAGTGCCCAGGGCTTCCCTCCAGAGGTGGCTGCAACCTACCACTGCTCTGAGATTAGAACCCCCAGCATGCAGGATCATCTACCATTCTCAGGATATCTCTTGGGAGAAGGCAGCAGAGACCAACTGCCTCCTGGCCCATGGCACTACCTGCAGCAGCAGGCCGGGCACTGGCAGCAGGAGCTATGGAGAAGACACAGGGAGGAAATTTGGAGCTGAGCCCCCATGGGAGAGGAGGCCTCGGGCAGCAGCCATTTTTTCTGTCCCAGACCAGCAGAGACCTACCTTGGCCCACCTGACTCTGATCAGCCTCCAACCTGAGACCCAGAGGAAATCTCTGCACCCTTCTGGGATGGACCATCGCTGGCCCAGAGAGGAAACTTCAAGAACAGACAGGGAGAGATGGACACCCCACCCCACAGCGGACCAGGAACGACCAGTATGATCTGAGTGGGACACAGCAGCAGTGTATGAGTTGGGGGGGTCTGGATCTGATGCACCCTCCTCCAGCAGTCCATGGGGCATCTGACCCATGTTGAGAGCAGCCTGACTGGCCTGCACTGATAGTGGTGGGGAGGGGCTGGAGACCGGAGTCCACTCCCTACCGCAGCCCTGTGCTTGGGACCCCAGTAACAAAATAAAGGAAAGGAAACTGAAGTTCCAGAAACAGGCACAGGAGGGCGCTCCTTTATCTGCCTGCCTTTTTCATACATGTCTTTCTGAATGTATGTCTCTTCTGACTTCATTGCCTCTTTTTCTCTCTCTTGTTTTTGTTTTTAGTTTTTAGTTTTTTTGTTTGTGTATGGGTATTTTTGAGGGCAAGTGCATCGTCAGGCTTTTTTTTGTATGTATGGTTTTTTTTTGTTTGTTTCTTTGTTTATCCATTAGTTTGTGTGCCTGTCTATTTTCCTTCTTATTCTTTTATCTCTTTATCTTCCTTTCATCTCCCTTCTTCCTTTCTCCATTCTTTTCCTTTCCCTTATCTCATTTTAGTTTCGGGGCATACATATGCTTCCACCACATGGACAGATTGTAAGATGGTGGAAAGTGGGTTCTAGGTGGCTCACACACCAGTTGGTGGATACTATGATCTGCAGATAGCTTCTGAGCCACAGCTCTCTCCATTACATCTTAATCAAATCTCAAAACTGCAAAAGGACTGTAAAGACTACCACTCTAAGTCTGACCTCAGAATTGAACAAATCCAGAGGATCTACATAGGGAAGAACAAGAGATTGAGCAAACAGAAGTGAAAAGTAACCCCTCCCCCAACACTGAGCAATGGAAATAAAGAGGTGGGAAAAGGGAAAATCCATCACAAATGAAGAAGCTTCAGCAGAAGAACACAGGTACCCTTCAGACCCCTGGAAAGACAGCACCTGAGAATACAGACTTCAGAACTCAAACAATGATGAGCCCCCAGAATGTCTAGTCTCAAACCACAAATTCAGATACAGGGCCTTGATGGAAAGGATAAAAAGAAACAAAGAAAGACAAGATGAAAGAATGAAGAGTTGATAACTGAGATGCTAGCAATAAAGAATACAATAAATGAAATGAATAACAACCGGACAGGCATGAGGAGCAGAACTGACCAAACAGAAGAAAGAATCTTAGAGCCTGAAGACCAAAATATGGAACTAACCCAAACTGCTAAAAACATAGAAAAGAAGCTTTAAAAGATGGAACAACGCCCTTCCAAGAGATGTGCAATTATATTAAGAGGCCAAACTTATGCCTGATCAGCATTCCTGAGGCAGAAAGGGAGACAAAGACCATCTTGGAACAAACGTTCCATGAAGTTATCCAAGAAAACTCCCTCAGCTCATCAGAGATGCTGCCATTCAAACACAGGAGATTCAGAGAACCCCTGCAAAGCATCAAATGAGAAGACCAACTGCTATACACATAGTAATTCACTTAAGTAGGTATAAAAGAAAATAATCCTAAAGGCAGAGAGAGAGAAAGCTCATGCTACCTCTCAGACTTATCTACACACTACAGGCTAGAAGAGAGTGGAGTCCAATCTTCAAAGTTCTCAAGGATAAACAATCCCAACCAAGAATTTCCTACCCAGCTAAGCTAAGCTTCATCAGTGGAGAATTAAAATCCTTAAATGTCCAATCCCTAAGAGTTTATGCTGCCTCCAGACCAGCTTTACAAGAAATGCTTAAGAAGGTATTAAACACAGGAAAAGAAAAAAAAAAGTATGACCATGTTCTTCCCAAGAATGCAGGAAAACAGAGAACCAGCACAGCATGCATCGTGACTGCAAAACTGAAAACACACACGTATATCAACCCCAAAAAACAAAACCAACAAACGATCACCAAAAACAACAAAGAACTTTATAAGGGTCCCATGACAGGGATAAACTCTCACATCTAAATAATCAGCCTGAATGTGAGTGGATTAAATGTGCCACTAAAAAGACATAGAATGGAAAACTGGATTAAAAAATGACCCCACAATTTCCTCCCTCCAGGAAACACATCTGAACACAAAGGACTCTCACAGACTAAGAGGATGGAAAACAAATTTTCAGGTGAATAGAACACAAAATAAGGCAGGAATCACAATCTTAGTATCAGACAAAACAACCTTCAAACTAGCACAAATTTAAAAGGATATAGAAGGACACTACATAATGATAAAAGGCTCAATCCGTCAACAAGAAATATCCATCCTAAACATATATGCCCCCAACACAGGAACACCAGCTTTTTAAAAACAACTACTAAGTAAAGTAAAAAGAGATTGACTCTAACACTATTATAGCTGGAGAGTTAAATACCCCATAACAACCCTAGATGATCATCAAGGCAAAAAATCAGCAAGGAGATCCAGAATCTCAACTTGACACTTGACCAAGTGGACTTAATATATACCTACAGAACACTCCATCCAACAACCACAGAATATACATTCTACTCATTAACACATGGATTGTAGTCCAAGATTGACCACATCCTTGTCAATAAATCAAACATAAACAAACTCCATAAGATCAAAATACTGCTATGCTCCTTCTCAGACCACAGTGGAATAAAAAAAATATCAACACCAGCAAAATTACCCTCAAACCCACAAAAACATGAACACTAAACAGCATGATGTTGAACAACTCCTGGGTCAACAGAGAAATCAAAACAGAAATTAAAAGATTTCTGGAAACAAATAAAAATGAAGAAACATCTTACCATAACTTCTGTGATGTCATGAAAGCAGTACTAAAAGGGGAATTCATATCTATCTCTGTGAACACAAATCAAGAAATTGGAACGATCACAAGTTAACAGCCCAACAAATCACCTAAGGGAGCTGGAAAAACAAAATCATTAAAACCCTAACTTCAGCAGAAGAATCCAGATCACCAAAATAAAAGCCCAAATATAGGACATAGAAAACAAAAATGTCATAGAAGAAAGTGAATGAAACAAAAAGCTGGTTCTTTGAAAAAATAAAAAAAGATTGATGGATCCCTAGCCAGTTTGACCAAGAAAAAGAGAGAAATAGCACAAATAAACACAATCAGAAATGCAAAAGATCAAGTTACAGCTGACCCCAAAGAAACACAAAAGATTATCAGAGATTACTATGTACACTTGTTTGTAAACAAACTTGAAAACCTAAGTGAAATGGAGGGTGGACTTTCTGACATTACACAACCTCCCTAGCTTGAAACATGAAGAAATTGAGACTCTAAATAGACCAATAACAACCCAGGAAATTGACTTTGTCATGAGAAAACTACCTACAAAGAAAAAGCACTGGACCAGATGGCTTTCCAGTGGAATTCTGCAAAACATACAGGGTGGTAGTAATACCAATCCTTTTGAAAGTATTCCAGACAATTAACAAGATGGAATTCTCCCCAAATAATTTTATGAAGCTAACATCATGTTGATACCCAAACCAGGCAAATATCCAACAAAGAAAGAGAACTACAGGCCAATATTCCCGATGAACATAGATGCTAAAATTCCTCAACAAGATTCTAGCAAATTGGATCCAAAAACACATCACAAAAATCATCCACCATGACCAAACAGGCTTCATCCTTGGGATGCAGGGCTTGTTCAACATTCACAAGACCATAAATGTAATTAAAACCTTCAAAAGATGTAAAAACAAGATCCACATGATTATATCATTAGACACAGAAAAAGCTTTCAATCAAATTCAGCATTTCTTCTTGGTGAACACCCTTGAACACCCAGGCATAGAGGGAACGTATCTCAAAATAATAAGAGCCATCTATGATAAACCCACAGTCAACATATTGCTAAATAGACAGAAATTGGAACCATTTCCTCTGAAAACCAGAATAAGACAAGGCCACTCTCACCCATCCTGTTCAACATAGTGTTGGAAGTCCTAGCCAGAGCAATCAGACAAGAGAAGGAAGTCAAAGGTATCCCAATAGGAAAAGAGGAAGTCAAGTTATCCCTCTTTGTGGATGACATGTTCCTATACCTTGAAAACCCAAGATAATCTGTAAAAAAACAAACAAACACAAAACTCCTTGTACTGAAAAAGGACTTTGGCGAAGTCTCAGGATATAAAGTAAATGTTCAAAAGACAGTTTCATTCTTATACACCAACAATAAACAGAGAACCAAATAAAAAGCCCAATCCCATTCACAATAGCCACAAAAAATGAAATACCTTGGCATCTTTCTAACCAGAGAAGCAAAAGACCTTTACAGTGAAAACTGCAAAACACTACTCAGATAAATCAAAGACACAAACAAGTGGAAAAACATTCCATGCTCATGGATTGAAAGAATTAATATTGTTAAGATGTCCATCCTACCAAAGGCAATCTACAGATTTAATACAATACCCATTAAATTACCAACATCATTCTTCTTAGACTTGGAAATGACTATGCAGAAATTCATATGGAAACATAAAAAATCAGGAATAGCCAAAATAATTCTTAACAGAAGCAACAAAGTGGGAGGTATCACACTTCCAGACTTCAAGCACTACTATAAAGCTACAATAATCAAAACAGCCTTGTATTGGTACAAGAACAGGCACATAGACCAATGGAACAGGATAGAGATCCTGGAAGCAAAACCTCAATTTCTCAACCAGCTCATCTTTGACAAAGCCTTCACTAACAACCACTGTAGGGAGAACCTATTCAGTAAATGGTGCTGGGAAAACTGGATGATCACATGCAGAAGATTGAGACAGGACCCCTACCTATCACCATACACAAAATCAACTCTAAATGGATCAAAGACCTAAATGTAAAACCTCAAACTATAAGAACCCTAGAAGAAATGTACGAAACATCCTTATGGAAATTGGAATAGGCAACCAATTCCTGATCAACTCTCCAAAAGAGAATGCCATAAAAGATGAAATAGACAAGTGGGACCTCATCAAATTGAAAAGCTTCTGCAAAGCAAAAGAAACTATCAAAAGAGCTCCCAGGGAGACAGCCCACAGAATGGGAAAAAAGTATTTACCAATTGTAAATCTGGCAAAGGCCTAACATCCAGGATCTTCAAGGAACTCAAACATGTCAAAAGGAAAAAAACCCAAACAAACAACCCTGTTAAAAAGTGGGCAGAGTATATGAATAGACACTTCTCAGAAGAAGACATATGTGCAGCTAATAGATACATTTAAAAAATGCTCAGCCTCATTAATCATCAAAAAATGCAAATTAAAACCACACTGAGATATCACCTAACTCCAGTCAGAATGACCATCACCAATAACTCAAAAAAACAACAGATGCTGGAGAAAATGCAGGGAAAAGAGAATGCTTCCATACTGTTGGTGGGAATGTAAACTAGTACAACCTCTGTGGAAAACAGTGTGGCAATTCCTGAAAGATGTAAAAATTGACCTTCCCATACAACCCAGCAATCCCCCTTCTGGGAATATAGCTAGAGGAATTAAAAACACTCTATAAAAAAGAAACCTGCACATGCAAGCTTGTTGCAGCATTATTCACAATAGCAAAAACATGGAACCAACCATGCTGCTCATTGAAAGTGGACTGGATAAGCCGGGCTCGGTGGCTCAGCCTGTAACCCTGCGCCTTTGGGAGGCTGAGGTGAGTGGATTGCCTGAGCCCGTGGGTTTGAGACCCGCCTGGGCAAGCGAGACCTCATCTCTACAATAAATCAAAAAATTAGCCAGGCGTGGTAACGTGCGCCTGTAATTCCAGCAACTTTGAAGGCTGAGGCGGAAGGATCGCCGGAGCCCAGCAGGTCGAGGCTGCGGTGGCCGGGAGCAGCCACTGCACTCCAGTCTGGCGACAGAGTGAGACTCCAACTCAAAAAAAAAAAAAAAAAGAAAGTGGACTGGATAAAAAAATATGGTACATATAAACAGTGGAATATTATGTAGTCATAAAGAAGGATAAATTTATGGACTTTGCTAAACTTGGATGGATTTAGAGTCTATAATAGTGATCTATCACAGAAGCAAAAAACTGAGTGCCACATGTTCGGATAAGTGGACCCTGAAAATTTATCACAATACTATAAGAAAGTAATTGGCAGTAGTGGGAAACTGCGGGGGGGGGGGGGAGTGTGGTGTGGTGGGGTGGGTGTGTGGGAGGCACGTAACATTCATAAGGGTACCTGATCTCAAACCAGGCGAAGTGGGTACCAAAGGGAGGCCCAAACTTTACCTGTACTATGATCATTTATCTACCTAATCCTGAATTGTACCCCACATCTTTAAAATAAATAAAAATAAATTTTAAAAAATTGAAAGTATTTCATTAATATATGGTACAGTGGTATGATACTTAGTATGCTTAGTTTTAAATCTATCTTAATAGCTACTTTAAATATTTTATAACAATCTTCACATTCTTATTCATTGGTTATAAACATGATTTTTGTTGTATCACAAAATGAAAGATAATGTGTTTTCTGTAGCAAATCTAGATATATCCTTCCAAGAGGAGACAAAGTTTACAGGAGTGTTTTCCATGTTGTTACCAGTAGTTACCCTGTGGAATACTATTTATGAACTGGAAGGATCTTCCATTGTTTTTTGTTTGTTTGTTTGTTTGTTTTTGAGTTGGAGTCTCACTCTATCACCCAGGCTGGAGTGCAGTGGCACAATCACAGCCATTGCAGCTTTGACCTGCTGGGCTCAGGTGATCCTTCCACCTCAGCCTTCCAAGTAGCTGAAATTACAGGCACATGCCACCACAGTCAGCTAATTTTTTGATTTTTATCGTAGAGATGAGGCCTTGCCAAGTTGCCCAGGCTGATCTTGAACCCGTGGGCTCAGGCAATTCTCTCACCTCAGCCTCCATTGCTTACACTTTAATATGGTGGGACTACAATTTATTTCTACAAACTTGGTCAAATATAAAAATAAACAGGCAAAAATTAGTTAAAAACAAAATACTCAGCCACCGAATTCTTACATAGGTAAATGTAAACAGAACCGTAGTTTTGTTAGTTTATTTAAAGGAATGACAAAGTTTAAATCTTTTAGAGATAAGATTTAATATTTTCAGTTTCAGAAAACCAAAGGTAAAACACATTTTCTGAATTATGAAGCTAACATAAATTCAGTAGAGAAAAAGGCATAGGTCAGATTAAAGACCTTGGTTCTACTCCAGGTTCCAATATTTTGTAACCATTTGACTTTGACCTAAGGTTTCTGAACTTGAATTTCCTTGTCTATGCAATGGGGCTCATAATATCTGATCTCTTTCCTTGTATTATTATAAGATTAAAAAAATAAAGTATATATATATATAAAATCTTCCACTGGAGAAAAGTAATACTTAAGTGTATGACGTTCTAAGAAAGATCCATTTATTGTTATTTTATTTATTTCAGTTATATGCAGAAGTAATTGAACTTTAAGATATTCAAATATAGAATTTAATTTCATCAATTATCCATATTTATCTTATTTTTGTAGTAAATTTAACTAAAGAAAAAAATGATTTTTGGGGGCCATTTTAGAATCTAAAAAATGTTATACAATTATTGAAACATTGATAGCAGAATACATTTTAGGACAGGAATAATCTTTGTTTTGTGTTATTTAAAGAAACATATGTTTGAATGTTAATTCTATCTTGACAGCTCTATATAAAATTAATACTGTTGCTTTTGATATTTTATAAACATAAAATTAGATATTGTAACTGCTTTTGAAATCTAAAGACCTTTATTTAATTTAAAATCATGCTTAGGTTGGTTGGATTATTCTGTTTTAAAAATATTGGTTAAATTTCAGATGTTCCTGGGAGAATGAAGCATTGCCATGTTCTTGAATTTCTTTTAAAAATAACAGGTCAATATTGGTCTATGTAGGCTTTCTGGTAGTCACTGGGGAAATTTGGAGCAGACACCACAGCTTTGTGTACAGACAGCAACATATGTGCATAGGTCACATTTGTCATTTTTCACAGTGATTTATTAATTCAGTGTGAAATAACACTCATTAATTTGATGTTCACTGATATATTCTACAATCAGACTGCAATGAATCTTAATAGACTTATAAAAGGTCGTAACCGAAAAGCTCCAATATAATCTTAGCCAATTAAATTGGTAACTGGATGAAAGTTTAAAAATAGGAGTACTTTCATAGGAAAGTACTAAATAATTGTTTTGATGCCTCCTGAGATTTTCCTTTCTTGAAGTCACTTGCTAAGAAGTAAGTCCTACTTCTTGTCTTCCTCGTGCCATGTTCTCACAGGGCCTCCGAAGATACTGAGTCTCCCCCTGGAGTGTGGTTCCCGCTCAGACGCGACCCAGACCTGCAGTCCCTGGGCAGCCAGGGTAGCTGTGGACAGGAGACCCTTCGGAGAGTAGGGCCACTCCAAGGGTTGCCTGTTCCTGTCAGTTGCTCTGACAGCATGTCGGAAGGCTCTTTTGTTTTTAAAATTCTTTTTCTCAATGATTTATTTTAATTGTGGCTCTCTTCTCCTTCTTTCTCAACATTTTATTTTTACCACATGCTGTTTTCAAGGCTCTGTGGTAGCCACACAGTTTTAAGAAACATGGTTGTGCTGTGTGTGAGCTTGTATGGTATAATGGAATAGACAGGCACCACACAGTGATATGAAATCAATGTAGTAAGGGCTGGTAGGGGTCTACTCAAAGTGTCAAGGGGGCAGGGAGGGGAGATACCTCACACATTTGGGGGTCAAGGAAAGGACCCTAGACCTATGGAGTGACCTGGGATGACACAGATGTAAGGTCTGTCAGTGAATACTGGTAGAAGAGGGATGGCTTCCTGGTAGGAGAACCTTATGAGCAAAAGTATGAAAAGAGGACAACTCAGGGTTTACTAAGGAACTGCAGATTGGGGCACTTCCTGGTATGCACATTTGGACAGTGAATTCTTTCTAAAGATGTTTTATCGCCAAGGAATACTCATCACCACTTACTCAGGCTCCCATCAGGTAGGCCACATTTAGCTCTTTAGCTATGATGTACACAAGGTAACATGTCTGTCTACAGGGGAGAGACCACAGGCCACGAGAACGGCACATGCCTGGGTCACTTCCTTACCCTGGACTTCAGTTTCTTTACCCTTAAAACAGATAAAGATAGTTTTGTTTTAAATGGTTAGGCTCGTGTGAGCCCAAACTGGTTCCCTCAGTAGATGGCAGCTGTCATTCTTATGTTGGTTGATACAAATGTAAATTTGTCTGTTTAAATATTAAAAGTGATTTAATTTGAGGAGTCATCGAATAATGAAAACATGATATAACGTATGTAAATTATTTAGGTTGATATATCAGACTCTTTGTTCAGTTTTCATTTCTTTTTAAATAGGGAAGATCTCAAATATTATCTGGTGTATTGGATGTGGCGCATCGGTTTATAAAGGAAGTCACTCCAGATGAACCCAAAGGAGAGACTAATTCTGCAGAAGAGCCTGGTAACAGTCAGCATAAACCCAAATCTCTACTCCTGCAGGGGAGCAGCTCTGAGGTAAATGGATATTTTCTAACATATGCGACCATGGCGAGTGTCATTACTACACTTAGCCAGAGCTGTAGGGTTTGAAGATTATTTTATCACATTGTTATTTCACATGGATTTGATTTTTATTAACCAAATGCATCTTGACTATAAAAATATTTTCAAGGAGTTGCTCCAATTCCACTGAATACTGGTCTTTTTGATGAATGCTCTTTGGATCATACAATATTCTGGGCATTTTCACCATGTCAGGAATTGAATACATATTTGAGGAAAACATTACAAAAACACTTTGCAATATAACAATTTTATATTAGTTGGGACTTCATTCAGAGAGGCTAAAAATATAGGACCTTGCCAAGAGCTTTAAGTGACAGGAATTTCACAGTTATTTAAAACTAGATTTTATAACTTTTCTTAAAGAACAAAAGATTTAGAAGTGGAAAGTACATCTCATTCTCTCCTCTTTTAGAAGTCAGTCAGTGCTTCTAGTCTTGTATGGATGAATTTGTTTTTACAAACATTAAGGTATTTTACACACTGCCTGCACACATGCTGTCTACCCTTAGCGATGCAGTTTTTATATCCATATGAGTGAATTCTACAACCTTCTCATCCTATGCAGTGGCTGGAAAATACTTCACTGATTGCATGCAAAAAGACTTTTTATAATCTGTTTTCTACTGATCAACATTTATGCTGTTTCAATCTTGCACTACAGACTAAACCACAAAATAAAATTATGAAAAATATTGTGCTGTATATGTATGGTATGCTGATAGGATAAAATCCTGAAATTCCTAGTGAGATAATTATATACTTGTAGTGTTGGTCAACAGAACCAAATGATTGTAATATTTTAATTTTAAAAAAATCCACTGTCTATGACTTCCACACTGTGTGAAACTTTTCAGTGATTTTGCATTCCCAGTATGTTTAAATTTAAGTTCCTGTGTATGGTGGGCAGAACACTTCATCATCTGTTCCTTGGTATTTGTTCATCCTTTACTCTTGCTATATCAGTGCAAACTACTTATAGCTTCATGCCAGGGTGCCATTTGGTGCCACATCTTAGCACATCTCTTCTCATCTTTCTGGAATACTGCCCTGGATACTTTTTGCTTATGGAATTCTCATATTACCTTTCAAGACACAGTTCAGACATCACTTCCCTTGAACTAGACTTGCTCTTTGCACCTATTTCTGTTGGGAACTTCTTAACTTGTGTTTCTCTGGCCAACAGCTAGCACAGTGTCTAGCATCTGATGAGTCTTCAGGTGCTTTTTGCTTATATCTAAAATTTTTGTACACTTCTTTAACAACATATTCTCAGGCGTATTCTAACAATCTACCTGTTTATTTTTCAGTTAGGGAATGAAAAACATAGATATTTCTACTCTTGTGTCTAAAGCATACATGTGGATTTTCAGGAATTTGGCCAGTGTAGGCAATCCATATTTGATAATTCAGCCATTGATGTAGGTTTTATTTTGCTTGAGTTTCCTGATATAGTTGTTTTCTCTGATTTGCTGGATAACTTCCAAATCTTACCCTTATTTCTTCCATGTGTTCAGACTGGATTTATATTTTGTATCAAATTTCTCTTCCCCCTTCCTGAGCTAAGAGGCATGCAGTGTTTCACACGCACTGATGGATGAGTTCATTCATTCCACTAACCTGTAACGCACACCTACTCTGGCCCAGCACTGCCCCTGGCACTGAGGAAAAGAGCAAAAGTCCCTGATCTCATTATGTTCTAATGGGGAGAGACAGACAGTAAGCAAACATGTAGAATTCATCCACAGGGGAGAAAAATAAAACAGGGGATTATAAAACAGGGGGAAAGGGGATTGCTATTTTTAGGATTTTAGGAGCAAAGAACTGTCTGAGTAGGTGATATTTCAGCAGAGACTGAATGAATTGAGGGGCATGGCCATGTGAAGACTGGAGAGGGCTCATGCCAGGCACTGGGTGTAGCTGGCATGAGGCCTTAAGGAGGGAACTGCCAGGGGAGGGAGGGTCATACCTCATCAACAAGGGTACCTGCGTGATCAATGTTTGTATACCTAACCCTGAATTGTACCCCACATCTTTATAATAAATAAATA
>CAUYQG010152951.1:0-27459 GCA_963574415.1 Tarsius wallacei
TTGCTGAGGATTGTTTTGGCTATTCTTGGTCATTTATGTTTCCATATGAATTCCTGTATTGTTCTTTCTACTTCTGAGAAGAGTGTTGCTAGTAATTTGATGGTTATTGTGTTGAGTCAGTAGATTACCATAGGTAAAATGGACATCTTAGCAATGTTGATTCATCCAATCCATGAGCATGGAATATTTTTTCACTTGTTTGTGTCATCTTTAATTTTTTTGAGCAGTGTTTTGTAGTTTTCATTGTAAAGGGCTTTCACATCTCTGGTTAGGGAGATGCTAAGGTATTTCATTTTTTGTGGATATTGTGAATGGAATTGTGCTTTATATTTGGGTTTCTGTTTGTTTATTATTGGTGTATTGAAATATGATTGTCTTTTGTGCATTTATTTTATACCCTGAGACTTTGTCAAGGTTCTTTATCAGTGCAAGGAGGTTTTTGGCAGATTCTCTAACATTTTCAAGGTATACAATCATGTCATCTGCAAAGAGGGATAATGACTTCCTCTTTTCCTATTTGGATACCCCTGATCACCTTCTCTTCTCTGGTTGCTCTAGCTAGGACTTTCAAAACTATGTTGAATGATAGGGGTGAGAGTGGGCATCCTTGTCTTGTTCCAGTTTTCAGGGGAAATGGTTCCAATTTTGTCTGTTTGGGAGTATGCTGGCTGCGGGTTTCTCATAGATGACTTTTACTATTTTGAGGTATGTTGCACCCATGCCTAGATGTTCAAGGGTTTTTAGATGCTGGATTTTATCAAAAGCCTTTTTGCATCTAATGATATAATCATGTTGTTTTTGTTTTTACATCTGTTGATGTGTTTAATTACGTTTATGATCTTACAAATTTTGAACCAGGCTTGCATCCCAGGGATGAAACCTAATTGGTTGTGATGTATGATTTTTGAGATGTGTTTTTGAATCTGGTTTGCTAGGATCTTGTTGAGAATTTTAGCATCCATGTTCATCCAAGATATCGGTCTGTAGTTCTCTTTCTTTGTTGGGTCTTTATCTGGCTTGTGTATCAATGTGATGTTATCTTCATAAAATGACTTGGGGACAGTTCCATCTTTCTCAATCACCTGGAATACTTTCAACAGGATTGGTATCAGTTCCTCCTTGTATGTTTTGTAGAACTCTGCTGGAAAATCATCTGGTACAGGACTTTTTTTAATAGGTAGTTTTCTTATGACATTATCATTTTCCTTGATTGTTATTGGTCTATTTAAGGTTTCAGTCTCTTCTTTTTTCACCTAGGGAGTGGTTTGATTTCAGAAAGTCTTCCATTTCCTTTAGGTTTTCAAGTGTGTTTCCATAAAATTCTACATAGTAGTCTCTGATAGTCTTTTGTATTTCTTCAGGGTCAGTTGTGACTTCATCTTTTGTGTTTCTGATTGATTATTTGCGCTTTTATTCTCTTTTTCTTGGTCAGTCTAGCTAGGGGACTATCAATCTTGTTTATCCTTTCAAAGAACCAGATTTTTGTTTCCTTGATTTTTTGTATTTTTTTTTTGTCTTCTATGTCCTGGATTTGGGTTTTTATTTTGGTGATCTGGATTCTTCTGCTGAAGTTAGGGTTTTGGTTGTCCTGCTTTTCCAGCTTCCTTAAGTGACTCGTTAGGCGATTAACTTGTGATCTTTCTATTTTTTTCATGTGTGTTTGTCAAAAAATGAATTCCCCTCTTAGTACTGATTTCATGGCCTCCCAGGGATTTTGGTAAAATGTTTCTTTATTTTCATTTGTTTCCAGGTACCTTTTAATCTTTGTTTTGATTTCATTGTTGACCCAGGAGTTGTTTAGCATCATATTGTTTAGTGTTCACGTGTTTGTGGGTTTTGGGGGAACTTTGTTGGTGTTGGTATTTGTTTTTATTCCATTGTGGTCTGAGAAGGTGCATGGCAAAATTTCAATCTTATGAAATTTGTTTATGTTTGATTTATGGCCAATAGTGTGGTCGATCTTGGAGTACATTCCATGTGGTAATGAGTAGAAAGTATATTTTGTGATCAATAGGTGGAGTGTTCTGTAGGTATCAACTAAGTCCATTTGTTCAAGATTCTCATTGAAGTTCTGGATCTCCTTGCTGATTTTTTGTCTTGATGATCTGTCTAGGGTTGTGAGTGGGGTATTGAAGTCCCCAGCTATGTTAGAGTCAATCTCTTTTTTAAGTTTGCCTAGAAGCTGCTTTATGAACGTTGGTGCTCCTATGTTGGGTGCATATATGTTTCGGATGGATATTTTTTGTTAATGTATTGAACCTTTTATAATTATATAGTGACCATTGTTTCTTTTTTAATTTTTGAGAGCTTAAATGGTGTGTTGTCTAATATTAAAATTGCAACTCTTGCTTTTTTTTTGTATTCAATTCACCTGAAAATTTGCTTCCCATTCTCTTACTTTGAATCTGTGAGTGTCCTTTCTAGTGAGATGAGTGTCTTGGAGACAATATATTGTTGCCTCATGATATTTTATCCATTTTGCAATTTTATGTCTTTTCAGTGGTGCATTTAGTCCATTCACATTCAGACTAATTATTGAAATGTGAGGGTTTATCCCTGCCATGAAGTTCTTATAGAGGTGTTATTGTTCCTATTTGTTTATTATGTTTCTTATGATTTTTCAGTGGTTCATGTGTGCTTCAATCTTTTTCCTATACTCTTGTGAATAACATTGTCATTCTCTTTTCCTTTTCTTCTGTGTTTAAAACTTTCTTAAATATATTTTGTAGAGGTGATCTGGAGGCAGCGTAAGTTCTTGGAGATTGGATGTCTGGGAAAGATTTAAATGATCTTTCACTGATGAAGCTTAGCTTGGCTGAGTAGGTTATTTTTGGTTGAAATTGTTTATCTTTGAGAATTTTGAAGATTGGATTCCAAGCTCTCCTAGCCTGAAGTTTTTCTGTTGATAAATCTGCTGCTATTCTAATTGATCTTCCTTGGTAGGTAGTCTGTTCTTTTTTTCTTGTTACTTTTAGCATTTTTTCTTTTATACCTACTTTGTTCAGGTGAATTATTATGTGTCTAGGAGTTTTTTCTTCTATTTGTTGTCTTTCAGGGTTTCTCTGAATCTCTTGTGTTTCTATTTTCACATCCCTGATGAGATGAGGCAAGTTTTCTTGAATCATTTCATGGAATGTTTGTTCCAGGGTGGTCTCTGTCTCTCTTTGTGCCAAGTCCAACTACTCTTAGATTCGGTCTCTTGAAGCAATTGCTCATCTCTTGAAGGTTTTATTCTGTCTTTTAAAGCTTCTTTTCTATGTTCTGACAGTTTGGTTTTGTTCTATATTTTGGTCTTCAAGCTCTGAGTTTCTATCTTCTGCTTGGCTAATTCTGCTTTCCATGCTTATTATTAGTTTGTTATTTATTTCAATCTTAATATTCTTTACAGCTGTTATCTCGGTTATCAACTTCTTCCTATTTTCCTCTTGTCTCTCCTCAATTCTTTTAATTATCTCTATTAATGTCTTGATGTTGGGTTTGTAGTATGTGACTTGTCATTCTGGGGGCTCTTCATTTTTTACATTCCAAAATCTGTTTTCTCAGCATCTGACCTCCCAGGGGTCTGTGTGAGACCTATATTCTTCTTTTGGCTTTTCTTCATTTGTGTAGATTTTCCTCCCCACTTTTCCATTTTTTACCCTGTCTTTTTAAAATCTGCTATTCAGGGGTGGCAAGGTTATTTTTACTTCTGTTTTCTCAATCTCCTATTCTTCCTTGTGTAAATCCTCTGGCTTGGTTAAACTCTGAAGCTGGACTGTAAGTTGGGGGCTATACTTTTTGTAGTTTTGAGATTTAATTGAGGGGGGAACCAGAAGGAAGCGGGTTCCAGGGAATCCATACACCTGTCAGTGGATACTGGGATCTGCAGATAGATCCCAGTATCCACTGACAGGTGTATGGATTCCCTGGAACCCGCTTCCTTCTGGCCTGCAATCTGTCCATGGAATGGGGATATAGGTTTGCTCCCTGAAAGCAAAATGAGGTAAGAAAAGGGAAATAAATGCAGTGGGGTGAAGGGGAAAAGGAAGGTGGAATGAGAGAAAAGTAAGAGGGAAAACAGACAAAGGTTCCAACTAACAAATTAAAATAGACACAAAGACAGATAAGAGTAAGAGAAAACAAAAACAAACAAATAAACAACAACAGCAAAAAACTAGACATACAATCATATAGACACACAAGTTAACCAGTCTCCTTATGATGTACTATTCCCCTACACAAACATGCGGTCTTAGATCCCAAGTTGGAGGCTGGGCAGAGCTGGGCATAGCTGGGTGGGGCAATGCAGGGCTCTGCCTGGTCTTAGGGCTCCAACTGATCTCTGGTTCCATAGCAGCAGGGTCCAGCTTGGGGAGGCAGAGTGCGAGACAGCCGGGCACTGCAGGTTGGCATGTCACAGTGTGGCTTGGGCCTCTTTTTCTTTCTTTATTCTTAGGTCCCAAGTTGGAGGCTGGGAAGAGCTGGGCAGAGCTGGGCAGGACAATGCAAATCTCTGCCTGATCTCAGAGCTCCAGCTGTTTTCTGGTACCACTGTGTCCAGGATGAGTTGAGTGGGGGAGGAGGAGTGCAAGAAGGCCAGGCATTTCAGGTCAGCATAGCACAGGGTGGCTGGAGGTGAGATGGTGCAACTGGTGGGGTAGCCCAGAGCTCCACAGGTTTGGAGCTGAGGGCTTCCCTAGGTGATGTTGGCTTGGAGCAGGGTGGGATGGTGCAGCAGATGAGGGAGCTGAGAGCTCCAGCTGCCTGGGGAGGCCGCAGCTGAAGGCCTCCCCAGGCAGCAGTGGCTTGGGGTAGGGTGGGGCGGTGCAGATGGTGAGGGAGCCAGGAGCTCCACTGCAGGGGGCCAGCCCCTGCGGAGAGATTTAGAGTGTCCCTGGAAGGTGTGGTGGCATCAGCGATTGTTCTGGAGGAACAAAGAGACTAGACTCCTGTCTAGTGCAGAAACCAATTCTGTAGGAGGGATAGATATAGAGAGAAAGAAAGAGAAAGAAAGAGAAAGAAAGAGAATGGTCCACTGTTCAATGGATTGAGCAGAAGCCGTTTAATGGAGGTTTCCATGCTCCTTTTATCCTAAATTTCACGGGTTAAATCACAAGACTTTCATGTGAACACAAGGCCAGGTGGATGAGGGGCGCCCCCCCCCCACCCACCAGGTGCTTCCTCAGGCATGAGGAAGAACAAATCCAAAATTGTTTTACTGTTCCCCATGCTTGGTTAATGTTCCTCAAAAGCAATACAATTCTTAACATCATAATATTCTAATGATCAATAACTTCTAAGGTTTATGCATATATAACTCCTAATGGCTAACTTAAATCCTAATATCTTTCTTATTCTAAGCTAATTAGCACAAATCTTAGCTACTATGCTAAGATTCCGACTGCATGGTTGCTATGACAACTCTCAGCAAATATAACTAAAACCGGTTCTTAAAGAATGTGGCCCAGTCCAAGGATCACACTGGGCTTTCTTCAAAATTGACACAGCATTCTATTCCATAAAAGCAATATCCTAAATAATCACTAATCTAAGATAACTAAACTTAAACAATTCTTAATATTAAAACTACCTATCCTACAATTCTTCTAAGTACATTGTATAAGCTTAACTCAATTCTACTAAACCAAAAACCTTACACTAATTATAGTTAAAACTGATTTTAAAAGAATGTGGCCCAGTCCAGAACACAGGCTGGGCTCTTAGGAATGTGGCCCAGTCCAAAGTACACGGCGGGCCACTTCTCGGAACAACTGATTATAGTCTCTTAACAAAATGGCTACTCTAAAATCCTATATATCTATTTTAACTTTTATAAAGGTTTCTAATTCCTAATTCTTAATATATAAAGCTGATCATCGGCAATAAAGCTTCTAAAAATAAAACCCAAATATAAACTGTAAATTGTATTAAGGCCAGAACCACAATAGTAGAAAATGGGAATGATGAAATTTCTAAAGTTAGCTGTATTCTTATTAAACCTCAAAATATCATGTTTGATCATGCTTGAATTAACATAATTCACTGATGTAGCATAACCTATACTACAATACTTTCTATGAATAAAATAAATTCAATTTCTATGATAAGTAGAAAAACCCTATACTAACTGTAGCTAAAACCAGTTTAAAAGAATGCAGCCTAGTCCAAAGTATGTGCTGGGCCCTTAGGAATGTTGCCCAGCCCAAGGCTCATGCTGGGCCATTTCCAGTAATTCTAAATAATCATCTATACCGTCTAAAGCTAAAAGCAGCTCTCCATATGTATATACTAACTCTACAAATATATTTTTAAATCTTATAAAGAAGCTTGTACTGTATTAAATGCTCCCAAATGTGATCTGAGTTTGAACTGTGTTGAGTTAAAGCCAAAACCACAGTCTGTGAGAAACGGGAACAATAGACTCCTAAAGTAAGCCATGCCTGTCGTACTCTCAGAGCTTCAAGCTTAGATAATCAAAGTCCCTGTTAGTGGAACGTGCCAAACAGCAAAAGAAGAGAATGGAAATGGGCCATCAGCTCCTGAACTCATCCTAATGGTCTCAGGGTCCGCAGCCTGCCTGGATCCCTAATGCTCAGGTGGGCCTCCACGGCCGGCTCCCAACACTCCACAAGGCAGTAGCTGAGGGCCTCTCTGGGCAGTGGCTGCTTGGTGCCAGGTGGAACGGTGCAGCCAGGGAGGGAGCCCAGAGCTCCACAGGGTGGGAGCTGAGGGCCTCCACAGGTGGCAGCGGCTTGGGGCAGGGCAGGGCAGTGTAGCCAATGAGGAAGCCTGGAGCACCATGGGGTGGGAGCTGAGGGCCTTTGTGGGCAACAGTGGCATGGGGCTGGGTGGGGTGGGGTAGCTGGCAAGGGAGCCTGGAGCTACATGGGGCAGGAGCCGAGGGTCTCCCTGGGAGGTGGCAGCTTGAGGTGGGGGGTGGGGTTGGTGCAGCCAGGGAGGGAGCCTGGAGCTCCATGAGGCTGGGAACCTATGGTTGCCCAGGGTGGGGTGCCAGTGGCAGCAGTGGTGGCCATGGTAGCCAAGCGGTGTATGGGACCGAGGGCCTCCAGGCCTCGGACCAGTGTGGCTGCCAAGGGGGAAAGGGAGAGTTTTTATGGAAACTCACTTTCACGGAGATTCTCACAGTTTCTCCTGTCCCGTCGCCATCTTGCTGGAACACGAGGAGGCTTTTGATGGACTCCTGAGTGTTTTCAGGGTATAGAATCCAAGATGAATAGCTTAACTTTCTCTTTTCCTATTTTGAGAACACTGATTTCCTTCTCTTGCCCAGTTGCTCTGGCTAGGACTCCCAGGACTATGTTGAACAGAAGGGGTGGGTGGGTGCGGAGTTCCAGCCTCCACTGAGCCAGGCCTGAGGTGGGGGAGGGAATGAGAAAAGAAAGAGACAGTGAAACAGCAGGATTGGGAGGGATCTTTCCCAGGTAGCTGAGAGAGAGAGGGAACAAGTTTATTTTCACAGCATACCTCTTAAGAAGGGCAAAACCACACAAAGGAAGGTGAAACCACACAAGCAGGATATATGTTAATGTCTAAATTATGCTTATCTTAACATCTATGCTAAGTTAAAAGCAAGGCAATCCCTTAAGACAGACAGCCTTTGGGCTAGCCATGGCACTGCTCTGCTATCCATAGAATAGCAACCAAAGATCAGGGGAGCTCTCTGGGCTAGCCAAGGCACCACTCTGCTATCCATAGAAAAGCAACCAAAAGGTCAGGGTAGACAAAGGAAATGTAGGCTTGATTCCTTGAACACAAGCCAAGAAACATAAGGACCTTGTCAGCTTATGCTCTGGTTTCCTTCATCTCCTTCTTTTCCTTTTCTTTTAAGTGCAGTTTATGGACTTCTATTTGCAGCTCTCTGATGGCTTGTCCTTCTGCCTGGATGCAGACTGGGAGATAAAACAGTAAAATCAAAATTAGCACTCCCAATGCTCTTAAAGAATATACTGTAGACCATAAGCTATGTGATAATACCAACTGCTTAATTTTACCAAGAATACCATTAGCCAATGAGCTAGCAGGCAATAAAGGTGACCCAACTGTAGAAATATTTACAATATCTTGACATAATTGAGCAATATTCAAAGAAACATTATTAGAAGACCAAATTCCCAGCAAATGATTTCTAACCAGATCCCAATGCTATTGAGAATCAATATAAGCCTTAGAGGTTACACAACTCCACTGGAACTCTGCATGACATCATAACATAACCTGAGTCTTTAAAGCAGCAACCTGATCTCCAAGAACCAGGACTGTTTCCTCCAATGTGTTGAGTCGCACCTCCAATTTAACATCAATGGTTTCCTGGCTGGATAGAGCAGTGGAAACATTCTTAGATTGTTCATGTACTGGATTTCTTGAGTCAAAGCCATTTCTGAAGAAGTGGCTGCTGCAATCAGTGTAACCAATGCAGTAACACTGGCAACTAAAAGTCCAATAAATATTCGCTGGTGGTCAAGCAATTTGGATATTTGAGAAAGCACATGTCAGCCAGAGTCCTGATACCACAGCCCAGAAATATTTACAGGCATCATAAAAAACCTGCTGTCCTCTATTTTGAGGAGAGACACAATTAGTGAGATTACCGTGTGAACACTTTAAGGAAAAATAAGAGGACGCCATGGTAATTTTCCAGGGCCCTGCCAATAAAACACAAGGGGTGGGAACAGAGGCAAACACCTCATCGGAACCATTGTAAGACAGCTGGTTTGATTCAAACTGGTGGGAGATGAGAATGGGCCCCGAAGCCACCATAAGTTTCCAAATACCAAGCTGAGGGCATCCTGTTGAGGTGGAAAGAACCGTCTCCACCCACCCTCCAAAGGTTTCAACACACTGTAATTCAGTCTTAGCTTGTGTGTCAGGAGTAGCCCAGTCCATAACCCCTTCATTACCCAAATTAAAAAATTTAAGAATGAATAATACATGTGCCAATAGTGTATGTTGGGAGGAATGTGCATATTCCCCCTTTTCAATTTTTGTAATTGGGTTTTGAGCATTTTATTGGCACACTCCACTATACCTTGCCCCTGTGGATTATAGGGGATTCCGGTAGTATGAGAAATTTGAAATGTGGAGCAAAACTGGGCAAAAGATTTACCAACATAGGCAGGGCCATTGTCAGTCTTGATAGATTTGGGAATGCCCATGACAGCAAAAGCTGCAA
Source organism: Tarsius wallacei (assembly GCA_963574415.1). Lineage (NCBI taxonomy): Eukaryota > Metazoa > Chordata > Mammalia > Primates > Tarsiidae > Tarsius > Tarsius wallacei. The sequence goes on from CAUYQG010152951.1 coordinate 9,170, forward strand.
AGCAATGGACTATAACATACAGAGCCACTTTGCCTGATTGGACTGATGCAAAAATAAAACCAGAGCACGTGTCCACTGTAAAGTGCACATAAGCCAACTTTCCAAAAGAAGGGATGTGTGTGAAAGCCATTTGCCATAAATGTCCTGGCAACAGACCTTGGGGATTCACACCATCAGCAGTAGGGGAATGAAACTGAGGACAAATAGGACAGTCATTTACTATTTGTCTAGCCGTTTCTCTAGACAATGAAAATTGGTGACGTAAACATTGGGCATTCTGATGATGAAGAGTATGAGAAGCGGTGGCTGTGGAAGCAGGGGATAGTAAAGGGAAAGCAAAAAACCACATAGCCTCATCAGCAAGGGCATTGCCTTCAGATAATGGACCAGGAAGGGCAGAATGAGCATGAATATAAGCAACATAAAAGGGCTCCATGTGAGCATGAATATGCAATTAATTGAATGGTCTGTAAAACAGCAATTACGTCAGTGGGGGAAGAGGAAGATGCAGTATGAAGACTAGCAATTTCCAAATGGTGCAGCACACCTGCAACATAATGGCTGTCCATGTAAAGATTATAATGTCTCTTAGGGAGATGTGCAAAGACCTGACAAACTGCATACAGCTTGACTCATTGAGCAGAATCATAATCTATCTGAAAATGAGAAACAACACCATTAATGACAGTAACTGCCATTCCAGAAGAGGAGCTGTCTGTGAAGACTGAATCAGCATCTTGCAGAGGTTGAGCACTGGTAACCTGAGGGAAAATAAAAGAATGATTTTTTGCAAAAGTAAGAAGTAGAGAAGGAGGATAGTGGGAGTCCATTTGCCCAGTAAAGTGGACTACAGCCAACTGCCACGCAGGACATGTTTCCCAAAGCCAAGTCATTTGAGGAGAAGTGTAAGGTACTACAATTAAAGCAGGCTCATGGCCAAAAAGCTCCCTGGCTTGACGCCGGCCCTTGGTAATGAGGAGGGCGACAGATTCATAATATGGGGTCAGGGTGCGTCACCGTGAGGCTGGCAAATGCAGCCATTCCACGGGTCCTTGCTGACAAAAAACTCCTGTGGGTAAATAAAATGTAGGCAAAATTAGCAGTGACCAAGGCTCAGTAACAGAGATGAGAGACCTGCTGCACGGTGATCACCTCTTGTACCAATTGAAATGCAGATTGAGCTTCAGGGGTGAGGTACTGTGGAGATTGAGGGACAGAATCATCTTTTAAGATATCAAAGAGAGGGGTGAGCTGTGCGGTGGTAATTCCAAGAGAGGGGCACAACCAATTAATGTCACCTAACAACTTTTGGAAATCATTCAAGGTGGTTAAAGAATTAGTTCTGATTTGAGGTTTCTGCATCTGGACTTTGCGTCCGTATATAATTCTCCCAAGATATTCATAGGGAGCCATCTGCTGCACCTACTCTGTGCCAAAGATGAGACCAGCATTATGAAGAGAAATTATAGTTTTAAAAATACCTCTTGTAATTGCTCCTCGTCAGGATGAGCAACAAGAATATCATTCATGTAATGGATGATATAAGTCTTGGGAAAATATGATTGGACAGGCTGCAAGGCTCTGGCTACAAAAGTTTGACATAAGGTGGGGCTATTGGCCATGCCTTGAGGCAAAACCGCCCATTGAAATTTTGGGGCTGGCTGTTGAAAACTAAACTGGTTAGCAATGAGAAAGCAAAACATTTCTGGTCCTGAAGGAAAAGTGGAATAGTGAAAAAACAATCCTTTAAATCTATAACAAACAAGTGATAGTCAGCAGGGGTGGCCACTGGTGAGGGCAGGCCAGGCTGCAGAGGCCCCATTTCCTTCAGAGGTGTAGGAAAAGGCCTACTGTTAAACAATTTCAAAGTTTTAATGAGTCCCATTTCAGGGACTGACTTGGATCCTGAGCGATGCAATACCAAATACCTATGTTCAGTTTACTTGTGTCTCCAAAGGATTTCTTGTGATAATTATGCTAAACTGCAAATTGAAAGATTGTACTGTCCTAGTCCTACGTCTGATGGAGTTTTCTTTGGATTTGCCAAGGGGTGGGGTAGGCTGCCATTTGGCCTGCAGTAGAATATAATCTTTAAAATGTTTGAATGCCTTTTAAAACCTACCCATGGGAAATTTTTCTATGTGTAGCCTGTGTTAGCTACCCTGCCTCAATTATTTATTCTTTAGAGATTTTCTGATTCCATAATCATATGGGGTGCTGAGGGGTGAAGGTCCATTTTTTGCAGCTTCTTCAGAGTTGACAGTGAGCGTAGTCCTGCCTAGCTGGAGATCGAAAATCTCTCCCTGTCTGACTTGAGGCGTCCAGATCTGTTTCAGCAGTGGCATAATTTGCAGGCACTGACTAGAATCCTTGCATGACCATTAGGTGGGCATGAAATTGCTGGATTCTGGCTTAACAACAGGAATAAAAGAGGGCAACCCCTCTTTCAAGAAGTAGAACAATTAAGTGAAGCCAGGCATATATATTTGACAATTTTAGGTGGTGACTGATCACCTTTTTTACAAAAGCTACAAGGCCTGAAGTTATTAGCATAACTTAAATGATAAACCTTAATTTCTGAGGCTTTATTACAAGTACCAGCTTTTGGAGTTTTTACTGTATTTCTGGACTATAGTGGTAGCCTGAGAAGTTGTTTGAGATTATAATTTGAAACAGGCACTCAAGTGACTTTTATGTAAAATTTGAAGAGAACTCAAAAAATGCTTGGAAACTTGCATCCAAAAAAGACTTTATTATGTCTAGATTTTTTATAGAATTTCTTTCATATATATATATGTATATATAATTAAATAGTATATATATATTAAAAAACCTTATTTGTACACCAACAACCCTTTTGTATTTTTCCTTTGCTTTTTGCTTTCTTTCTTTTTACTCTTTTATAGATAACCTTTTACAGTCATAATTTGAATTAACCTTTTAGTAACTTTTATTAGAGGTTAGGTGAAACACAACTTTTGGAACACCTTTAACTACGACTAGAGAGCAGGTGTCAGGAGAAAGAGGTTCAGTATGAGTATAAGGACTAAAAACTTAGCCTCTGTGTTAATCAAGAAATTAATTTGGGCCCCAGTCACATTCATATAGACCCATTCCCTGGGTGATGGCAAGCAGAGCACTGGACTGGGCTGTGGCCCCCCCCCCTGGGCTCCTTTTGTCAATGGCCACCATCACTGAGCTAGGTGTTTCCTTCCCCCTTCGGGAGAGGCTGCACCATCTCTTTCAGTGGCCTTTTAGTCAGGTCCTGGGGGCTTAGGCCATCAAGAACGATTGTGCTTTAAATGCCCAGATTGACCACATTCATAGCAGTTGATACCTTCCCCCTTAGCAGATTTATTCTTATCAGGTCTCTTTTGGGTGGCTAGAGCTTTGCCATTAGTGGCAACTGCCAAGAGGTTTGTTTACTTTTCGTCTCACTGGTGCTCATTCTGGAGTCTTTCATCCCCCCTTTTTTCCAGGACTTTCCAAAGATGCCTACAAAATGACCTGGTTCAAAACCCTTTTAGAGTGAAGAGACCACATAGATGTAAAATGATCTGTTCCTACTTATTTCTAATTATGAACAGGCAAAATTGTCAAAAACTCTTATGAATTACTAAACAGTAGCCTCAGTTGTACCCTTCTCTGGTCATCGAAACCTGTAGTCTTTACCGGATAGGCATGAAATCCTCCCAAATCTTATCCCTGCAGCAAGGTGAACTGAACAGCCTTCTGTAAAGGGGAGAGATGCACTAAATGCTTCCTAACATCGGGTGGCCAAACTTGGACAGGAGCCAAGAAGGAGGACTGGGCAGATCCATGATCTGAGCAACGCTCTATTCGATGCCAGTTGAGGGGCTGCTGAGACCCAAGGAGGGTCTTTGCCACCTCCAGGAGAGATGGCCTCCTTAGAAACTGAGGAATGATGCACCGGTATTGAAGACACTTCAACTTTTGAATTCAAAGTGTGATGCAAAGGTACTTCCTCTTTTGAAACTGAGTACCTTTTAACTAAAACTAAAAGAAAGCAAATCCATAAGTTGGCCAAAAGTATCAGAAGATAAGGAGTGGAGGACTCAGCCTCTTTTGCAGGCAGGCTAGGAGCCTCAGGAAACTTGGTCACAGAGGCTTGAGTGGCCACAAATATCTCATCATTGTGGTACTGAGCAGCAGCCTTATCCTGCTCCTGTCAAAAATCTTTAGGAGAGTGTCCCTCCTGATCATTATGGGCACTCACAGCAGGAGCTGAGGGGGAACACCACAACAAGGGAGGTGCCTGCTCTGCTCTATGAGACTCAGGAGAGGGGTCTAAGCAATTTCTTACTAGGTTTCACAGAGATAAAGCATCTACTGGCACGGCTTCAGGACCATGCGCTTGATAGTAATCCTTCAACAACTACCCACCTTTTCCCAGGTAACCAGATTAACTGTCCCAGCCTCAGAAACCAGAGACATACTTCCTCTACAAACTGCAAAAATCTATCTAATTATCTATCTGCAACCTTAGTTCCTCTAGCTTTCAGCATAGATTTTAACATCTGCACAAAGAGAGTGCATTCCTTAGAATGCAACTGTCCCATATTTACTCCCAACTATTAATCCTATCCCCTCAGTTACTTACTCAATGAATCATGATGCTGCACAAGAAATGCCGGCCTCCATGAGGGTTCCTCTCCAGCTAATGCCAATCCCCAGTACTCAGGTCCCTGTTCAGGTGCCACTTGTGCAGTTCCAGCCTCTGCTGAGCAGGGCCTGAGGAGTGGGGAGGGACTGAGAAAAGAAAGAGACAAAGAAACAGTGGGATTGGGAGGACAGTTTATTTTCACAGCATGCCTCTTAAATAGGGCAAAACCACACAAAGGAGGGCAAAACCACACAAACAGGATATACATTAATGTCTAAACTATGCTTATTATGCTAAATTAAAAGCAAGGCAATCCCTTAAGACAGACAGTCTCCAGGCTAGCCATGGCACCACTCTACTATCCATAGGATAGCATCCAAAGGTCAGGGGAGCTCTCCGGGCTAGCCGAGTCACCACTCTGCTATCCATAGAAAAGCAACCAAAACATCAGGGGAGACAAAGGAAATGTAGGCTTGGTTCCTTGAACACAAGCCAAGAAATATAAGGACCTTCTTGTCAGCTTATGCTCTGGTTTCCTTCAGGTGGGGGCATCCTTGTCCTGTTTCTGTTCTTAGTAGGGATGCTTCTAGCTTCTGCCCATTGAGCAAAATGTTGGCTGTGGATTTATCACAGATGGTGCTATTATTTTGAGGAATGTTCCTATACTTATGTGTTCAAGGTTTTTTATTAAGTAGTGGTGCTGGATTTTGTCAAATGCTTTTTCTGCATTCATGATATAATCATGTGGCTCTTGGTTTTACATCTCATAATGTGCTGAATTATGTTTATGGTCTTGTGAATGTTGAACCACCCCTGCATCCCAGGAATGAAAACCATGTGGTCATAGTGGGTGATCCTTGAGATTTTTGATTGGATCCAATTTGCTAGAATATTGTTGAGAATTTTTGCGTCTGTGTTCATCAAGGACGTTGGCCTGTAATTCTCTTTTTTTGTTGGATCATTGCTATGTTTGGGTATCAGTATAATGTTAACTTCATAAAATGAGTTGAGGAGAATTACATCATTCTTGATTGCCTGGAATACTTTCAGTAAGATTGAAAGTATTCTCCTTTTAAGTCTTATAGAATTAAGTTGGTAAGCCATCAGGTTCGGAGCTTTTTTTGGCAGAAAGATTTCTTATGACTGAGTTTGTTTCCTGGATTGTTATTTGTGTGCTTAGAGTGTTAATTTCTTCTTGTTTCATCTGTGGTAGGTTGTGTGATGTCAGAAAGCCCTCCATTTCCTTTAGGTTTTCTAGTTTAATTGCATACAGGTGTTCATAGTATCTCTCATAATCTTTTGAATTTCTTCAGGGTTAGTTGTGACTTTGCTCTTTGTGTTTCTAATTGTGTTTATTTGGACTTTCTTTCTCTCTCTCTTTTTAAAAATCAATCGGGCCAAGGATCTGTCAACTGTGTTTATCCTTTCAAAGAATCAGCTTTTTGTCTTGTTGATCCTTTCTATGATATTTTTGTCTTCTATATTCTGCTATTGTGATTTTATCTTGGTGATCTTGAGTCTTCTGCTGTAGTTAGAATTTAGATGGTCTTGCCTTCCAGCTCTCTTTGGTGTGACATCAGGCTGTTTTTTTGGTGATCTTCCTGTTTTCTTGATGTGTGTGTGAAATGCTATGGATTTTCCTTTTATCACTGCTTTTGTGGTGTCCCAGAAATTCTGATAAAATGCGTCTTTGTTTTTGTCTGTTTTCAGGAATGTTTTTTATTTCTGTCTTGACTTCTATATTGACCCAGAAGTCATTCATCAGCATGCTATTTAGTGCCCATGTCTGTGTTTTTTGTGAGGATCTTGTTGGTGGCAATATTTATTTTTATTTAACTGTGATCTGAGAAGATGCATGGTATTATTTCAACATTATGAAATCTGTTCACACTTGATTTATATCTGAGAATGTAATCGATGTTGGAGTATGTTCCATGTGCTGATGAGTAGAATATACACTCTGTAAATGTTGGGTAGAATGTTCTGTAGGCATCTGTTAAATCCTTTTGATTGAGAGTTGAGTTAAAGTACTGGATCTCCTTGTTATTTTTACTACTTTAAATATCTCATATAAGTGGAATTATGCACTGTTTGTCCTTATGTGTCTTGCTTCTTTTTATTGTCATTATGTCTTTAAGGTTTATTCATATTGCAACATATGGCAGAGTTTTCTTCTGTTTTATGACTGAATACTGTCCCTTTATATGTGAGTTTTTCTTTATTCATTTATAAGTTTTTTTTTTTGAGAGTGCAGTGGCCGCTCCCAGCCACTGCAGCCTCAACCCACTGGGCTCCGGAGATCCTTCTGCCTCAGCTTTCCAAGTAGCCAGAATTACAGGCATGTGCTACCATGCCCAGCTGATTTTTTGATTTATTGTAGAGATGAGGGCTCGCCAAGTTGCCCAGGTGGGTCTCGAACCTGTGGGCACAGGCAATCCACTCACCTCAGCCTCCCAAAGCGCTAGGATTACAGGCCGAGCCACCGAGCCCGGCCATTTGTAAGTTTTTTTCCAGAACTCTTGTTTATTGTCAGTAGGGCTGTGATGAATGTGGATATGCAAAAGTCACTTCAAGATCCTGTCTTTAATTATTTAAAATATATATCCAGCAGGGTATTGCTGGACCATATAGTAGTTCTGTATTTGTTTCTTTTTTTGTGCAATGAGAATGGAAAGATTACTAATGGAAACATAGAAAAACATATACCCTCTTTTGGCTGGAAAAAGAGACAGTTAGAAGTGAGTCACTAAGAGGAGGAATAAAATTTACTAGAAATATGATCAATGGCACATTTGATGAAAGTTTCTAGAGTCCAAAAAGAAGCAAATTCTTCAGAATAAAGTTTAAAATAAGAAGAAACAAGATGCTTCTGAGAGTTTAGATTTCACTGGAGATGAAGAAATACAAGTTTCTCAAGAGAGAAAACCATTACACAGAGACAATGACACGGAGGGACATTGAGCAGGGAACTATTGACTTTTGGTGTTGTTTTTGAGGAAAAGAAACTTTAACTTGAGGTAGAGCTCTATGGCCCACCTAAGCTGTGCCAATATATATTTAATTAATATGAAATTATATTGAACCAATTAACTCTCAGGTAATATCTTTAATTTCAAACTCACACCCAGAATCTTGTTTTCTAGTTTGGCCCCAGTCTAGAGAATGAAAGATTAAATCTTTCAGAGACCAGTCAGATAACGAAGCTGTTACAAACTGGCAGCAAAAAAAAAAAAAAAGAATAATGAATTATCAAGGTGAATTACAAGGTGAATTGCCCAGGGAAGAAGGATATTATTGCTCAAGAGAAGCAATTGAAACTAGACTTAGGAAATAGGTTTTATGCATGAATGGGGACTCAATGTTGCCTTAATTTGATTTTTAAAAAAAATTTAAAACATTAGTCAGATTTTTGTGGTTTTAGTCCAGTTTTAGCCTCTATCTGATAGATTGATTAACATACCTGTTCTAGACAATACTTCTAACATAAAGCTGTTCCACTTTTTTATAAGATAAATTCATTGATTTTCCAGTTTAAGCGGTCTGGGAACCCAGTAAATAACATAAATCTCTTCTGCTCCAAATCACACATAACTGAGGGATAATTGAAGTGTTCGTAAAGATGGGGATCAAATTTTTTATAGTTTTTACAACTGTGAAACCTGGAATAAGAGGTGTGACTTCATCAACCAGAGACTAGCATCAACAGATTTATAATACTTTATACCAAAATTGACCTTAACTATCACGTCTTTTACCACAGGTACAGAACCTGCCCTGATAAACATAGGATGTGGCTAGAGAGCAGACTGAATGTGATCTCTTTCTGAAGGTGCTCTGGGTACTGGAGCATATCCATTGCATTATTCCACACTCATCAACAAATACCTCATTCTTCCTTAAGCAGTTGAGGGTAAATAGTGAGTGGTCAAGATTGACACCCCATGGAAACATGAGGATTAGGAAGAAAGTGGCCCCTGCCCAACATTCATTATTTCTTAGACTACTTCTTTTTGGAGCAACTTATTCTGATTTGTTCCAGTCATCATTGGGAAGATTCCTTTCTCTATGCAGAAAGTAGTCTTTGCCTTTCCTTATAATCTTCCTTTTCTTGCCTCAATGTGTTTTACTGATTCTCACCTTTTAATGTGATTATGATTATAGTTAACTTCTTCTGCTCTAAACTCTATACATACTAAATCCTCTCTTGCTCACTACTTACTTCTGCTCTGCCCAATTTCTTCCTCCCATTTTATTATGACTCATTCAGTCTTTTTCAGTCTTCATCTATATTCTCCTAATTGTTTCATCCCAATAAAACCCAGAGGATTCATGCTCCACAGTGGCCCAGTCTGAGTTATTCTCTACACATATTTTCTTGGAAGCACATTTATTGCAAGGTACATTCCACAGTCAAACCTTAAGAAAAGTGTTCCATTGAGATTCAATCCTTAGAAAGTCAATGTTTTCACACTTATATGACTATGAGTATGAGGTAACTGTACAACATCAATCAGTTTTCTTTATTGAAAATCCTCTGTAGATTCCATTATGTTTACTACATTTTTAGAGTTTCCCAAGTATACTACATTAAGACATTTTTCTTTTTTTTTTAGTTACTTATGATGGGTTTATTATATAATTATCTCTATTACTGTTAGGATTCAACATTCACATGACAACTTTTTTTTCACCTTTAAATTTTTTATTTTAAAATTGTGGGGTATAATTCATGGTTAGGTACACAAATATGCATTGGGCAGGTACCTTTGTTGATGAGGTGTGTCCCCTTCCCTAGGCAGAATCCCACTGCTGCCAATCCCACCTCCCCCCCATACTCCTGCAGTTTCCCGCTATTGTCAATCATTTTCTTATAGTATTATGATAGTTGTTCAAGGTCCACTTATGAGTGAGAACATGTGATACTCAGTTCTTTGTTTCTGTGAAAGATCACCCGGTATTATAGACTCTAAGTCCATCCAGGTTGCTGTGAAGTTCATGATTTTGTTCTGCTTTATGGCTGCATAATATTCCATTGTGTATATGTACCACATTTAAAAAACCTAGTCCTCTTTTGATGGGGATCATGGTTGGTTCCATGTTCTTGCTATTGTGAGGAATGCTGTGATAAACATACATGTGCAGGTATCTTTTTTATAGAGTGATCTGAGTTCTTCCAGGTATATTCTCTGTCGGGGGATGCAGGGGGGGTCATATGGAAGGTCGATTTTTCAAACTTTTAGGAATTACCACACTGTTTTCCACAGAGGTCATATTAGTTTATACTCCCACCAACAGTGTAGAAGTGTTCCCTTTTCACCACATCCTCTCCAGCACCTGTTATTTTATGAGTTATTGATGATAGCCATTCTGACTGGAGTTAGGTGGTATCTCAGTGTAGTTTTAATTTGCTCTTGTTTGATGACTTGTGAGGCTGAGATTTTATTCCTATATCTGTTGGCTACTCATGTGTCTTCTTTTGAGGACTGTCTATTCATATCTTCTGCCCACTTTGTAATGGGACTGTTTTTTTCTTTTCAGCACGTTTGAGTTCCTTGTAGATCCTTGATGGTAGGCCGTTGTCAGACAGAGAGTTGGCAAATAGTTTTCCTAGTCTATGGGCTGTCTCCCTGCTCTCATGATGGTTTCTTTGGCTTTGCAGAAGCTTGTCAGTTTGATGAGGTCCCACTTGTCTTTCTTATCACATTGTATGGGCACTAGGGTTTTGATTAGGATTTGGTTTCCAGTTCAAATTTCCATAGGGGTGTCTCCTGCATTTTCTAAGGTACTTATAGCTTGAGGTTTTATGTTTAGGTCTCTGATCCATTTAGAGTTGATTTTGTGAATGGGGATAGGTAGGGGTCCTGTTTCAACCTTCTCCTTGTGGCCAGCCAGTTTTCCTAGCTCCATTTATTTATTAGGTTCTCCTCTCCCCAGTGGTTGATGATGGAGGCTTTGTTGAAGATGAGTTGTTTGAGAAATTGAAGTTTTGCTTCTGGAATCTCAATTCCATTCCATTGGTCTATATGCCTGTTCTTATACCAATACCAGGCTGTTTTGATTACTGTAGCTTTATAATACAGTTTAAAGCCTGGGAGTGTGATATCTCCTGCTTTGTGTTTTTTGTTGAGGATTGTCTTGGCTATTTGTGGTGGTTTATGTTTCCATATGAATTCCTGTATTGCTGTTTCTAGGTATGAGAAGAATGTTGCTGGTAATTTGATGGGTATTGCGTTAAATCTGTAGATTGCCTTAGGTAAAATGAATGTCTTAACAATGTTGATTCTTCCAATCCTTGAGCATGGGATATTTTTCCACTTGTTTGTGTCATCTTTTATTTCTTTGAGCGGTGTTTGGTAGTTTTCATTTTAAAGGGCTTTCATGTCCCTAGATAGGACGATACCAAGGTATTTCATTTTTTTGTGGCTATTGTGAATGGAATTGTGCTTTTTATCTGGGTTTCTGTTTGATTATTATTGGTGTATACAAATGTGATTGTCTTTTGCACTTTTATTTTATACCCTGAGACTTTTCCAAAGTCCTTTATCAGTGCAAGGAGGTTTTTGACAGGTTCTCCTGGGTTTTCAAGGTATAGAATCTTGTAGTCTGCAAAGAGAGATAACTTGACTTCTTCTTTTCCTATTTGGTTACCCCTGATCACCTTCTCTTCTCTGATTGCTGTAGCTAGAACTTCCAAAACAATGTTGAACAGGAGGGGTGAGAGTGGACCTCCTTGTCTTTTTCCAGTTTTCAGGGGAAATGATTCCAATTTCTGTCTGTTTAGCAGTATGCTGTCTGTGAGTTTCTCGTAGATGGCTCTTACTATTTTGAGGTATGGTCCATTTGTGCCTAGATGCCGAGGGTTTTTTATCAAGAAGAGGTGCTGGATTTTGTCAAAACTTTTTCTGCATCTAATGATATAACCATATGGTTTTTGTTTTTACATCTTTTGATGTATTTAATTAGGTTCATGGTCTTATGAATGTTGAACCAGCCTTGCATTCCAGGGATGACGCCAACTTGGTCATGGTGGATGATTTTTGATATGTGTTGTTGAATCCAGTTTGCTAGGTTTTGTTGAGAATTTTAGCATCTATGTTCATCAAGGATATTGCCTGGAGTTCTCTTTCTTTGTTGAATCTTTACCTGTCTTGGGTTTCAATGTGATGTTAGAGTCATAAAATCATTTGGGGAGAGTTCCATCTTTCTCAATCACCTGGAATATTTTCTTTTTTTTTAACCTTTATTTTTTATTTTAAAATTGTGGGATACAATTTAGAGTTAGGTATACAAATATTCATTGTGAAGGTATGCTTGTTGATGTGGTGTGCCCTCCATTCCCTGGCAGTTTTCCACTACTGCCAATCCCACCTCCCTGCCCTCCCAACATCCCTGCAGTTTCCTGCTACTGTCAATCCTTTTCTTATAGTATTATAATAGTTGTTTAAGGTCCACTTATGAGTGAGAACATGTAATACTCAGTTCTTTGGTTCTGTCAAAGATCACTCAGTATTATAGACTCTAAGTCCATCCAGGTTGCTGAAAATTCATGATTTTGTTCTTCTTTATGGCTGTGTAATGTTTCATTGTGTATATGTTCCACATTTTTTAAAGCCCAGTCCTCTTTTGATGGACAGCACAGTTGGTTCCATGTTTTTTATATTGTGAACAATGCAATGATAAACATACATATGCAGGTATCTTTTTATAGAGTGATTTGAGTTCTTCCAGGTATATTCCCAGTAGAGGATTGTGGGGCCATATGGAAGGTGTATTTTTAGAACTTTTAGGAATTGCCACACTGTTTTCCACAGACATTGTACTAGTTTACACTCCTACCAACAGTGTAGAAGTGCTCCCTTTTCATCACATCCTCTCCAACATCTGTTACTTTTTGAGTTATTGATGATGGCCATTCTGACTGGAGTTAGGTGGTATCTCAGTGTGTGTTTTCAATCTTTTTCCTGTACTCTTGTGAAGAACATTGCTGTTCTTTTTTCCCTTTCTTCTGTGTTTAATACTTTCTTAAGTGTTTCTTGTAGAGCTGGTCTAGAGGCAGCATAAGTTCTTAGGGTTTAAATGTCTCGGAAAGATTTTAATTCTCCCTCACTGATGAACTTTAGCTTAGCTGGGTAGGTTATTTGTGGTTGAAATTGTTTATCTTTAAGAACTTTGAAGATTGGGCTCCAAGCTCTCCTACCCTGAAGTGTTTCTGTATATAAATCTGCTGCTATTCTAATTGTTCTTCCTCATTAGGTAGTCTGACTTTTTTCCCTTGCTGCCTTTAGGATTTTTTCTTTTATACCTTTGGTTATGAGAATTATTATGTGTATGGGAGTTGGTCTTCTCATTTGTTGTCTTGCAGGGATTCTCTGAATCTCTTGTGTTTGAATGGTAGCATCACTGATGAGATGAGGGAAATTTTCTTGAATAATTTTATGGAATATTGTTCCAGGGTAGTCTCTGTCTCTCTTTCTGCCTCAGGATGTCCAATTATTCTTAGGTTTGGCCTCTTGAAATAATCGCTCATCTCTTGAAGGTTTTGTTTTGTCTTTTTAAGCTTCTTTTCTATGTTTTTGACAGTTTGGGTTAGTTCTATATTTTGGTCCTCAAGCTCTGAGAGTCTTTCTTCTGCTTGACTAATTCTGCTTTCCATGCTTGTCAGTTTTTTGTTATTTCATTCACAGTATTCTTTATTGCTGTTATCTCAGTTGTCAACTCCTTCATATTTTCCTTTTGTTGTTTCTCAGTTCTATTTATTTTCTCTACAATGTCTTGCTATTAGGGTTTGCAGTTTGAGACCAGTCATTTTGGGGGCTCTTTATTGTTTGTGTTCCAAAGTCTGTTTTCTCAGTGTCTGACCTCCAAGAGGTCTGTGTGAGACCCGTATTCTTCTTTTAGTTTTTCTTCGTTTGTGTAGTCCCCCCCCCACCTTTTTTTTCTCTTTAATTCTGTTGTTCAGGGATGGTGGGGTTGCTTTTACTTCTGTTTGCTCTGTCTCCTATTCTTCCTTATGTGGATCCTCTGAGTTTGCTCAATTCTGATGCTGGACTGTTGATTAAGGGCTATACTTTTTTCAGTTTTGAGATTTAATTGAGGGGGGCAGCTGTGATTCAAAATCTATCTGCACATCCCAGTACTCACTGACAGGTGTATGGGCACTCTGGAACCCACTTCTCACTGCCTTACAGTCTGTCCATGTGGTGGGGGTATAGGTTTGCTCCCTGGAAGAAAAATGAGGTAAGAAAAAGGAAAAGTGAAAAAGGGAAGAAGGAGGAGCATGAGGAAGGTAGAGAGAGAGAGAAGAGTAAGAGGGAAAACAGACAGATATGCCAACTAGCAAATAAAAAGATACAAAGACAAAAAGATTAAAAAAACTAAAGCATACAGATAATGACACAAACCCACAGCCCAATAAAAACCTCCCTGTTGATGTACTTTCCCCATACACAAAAAGGAAGTCTAAAGAAGAGAAAAAAATCAGTAAAATAACAGAAACAAAGCAAGTACAAAAACATGATCAAAAACTGAAAGAAAGAGAAAAAAGCTCTACAACAACAACAAAAAACAAACAAAAATGAGTAAAACAAACACAAAAAATAAAAACAAGGAACCAAACTGCTCTGAGGTAGTTCTGTAAGTCCTATGTCATTTCAGCTCTGACCTCTAGCTCTCAATGCAAGCTGATAGGGTTGCTCTCAGCACAGGCTGATGGGCTCACAGCTTGGATCAGACGCTCCAGGTCTACTGTGGGAGGAGGGTGGATCAGATCTGGACTCACGTGGCTTGTTGCCTGTCAAGTCTGTCCCTCAGATCTGACCTGTGTCTGATCCAGCATGGGGGAGGGGCTTCTGTCTTTCCCAGTTTGATGAGATTACCTTAGGTCCCAAATTGAAGGCTGGGTGTAGCTGGGCAGAGCTGGGTGGGGCAATGCAGTTCTCTGCCTGGTCCTGGGACAGAGAAAATGCCTGTGGTTGGCATCTCCTCACCAGGCATGGAGCTCTCTCCAGCTCTCCCTGATCCTCTCTATCTGCTGATCAGATTCTGGGCTCCAGCTGATACACATTTCCCAGCTTCTGGGGTGTTCTGGAGTCCTCCCTAAGGATCTCCCAGTACCTGCAATTTGTGGGGTGACAGAGGCTGCAGCAGGGCCATCCAGGCCTCCTGGAAAGTAGGGGGTGAAGCAGAGAGGAGATTCCAACTCCATGTGTAGGCATAAGAAACAAAGCTGTTTTTCTTAATATTATAAATAATTGCAATTTTGAAGAATAAATGACAACTTTATCTATCTGATCTCATTTACAAACATCTTCCCAAAGCTCCTGGATCAATATTTTACCCTGTATAAGTTCTGGAATTTCATATCTTCCAGATTCTAAATGCAGCTCTCCACCAGCTCTTTTCACATTTCTTTTATCCCCTTTTCCCCTCCAATTCAAATTTGTTTTCCCCCCCCCTTTTTAAATTTTAAAGATGTGGGGTACAATTCAGAGTTAGTATATATGTACTCATCATACAGGTCAAGTTTGGGAACCCATATTGATGTTAAGTGCCCCCTCCCCTGTCTCTGGCAGTGTCCCGCTACTGCCAATCCCTTTATTATAGTATTATTGTAAGTGTTCAGGGTTCACTTATGAGTGAGTACAAGTAGTACCCAGATCTTTGTTTCTGTAATAAATCAATGAGTATTATAGCCTCTAAATCCATCCAAGTTGTGAAGTCCATGATTTTGTTTTTCTTTATGGCTATATAATATTTCATTGTATATATGTACCACATTTTCTTTACCCAGTTCACTTGGAGTAGGCAATTTTTAATTTAATATAATTTACTTTTTTCTTTATTTTAAAGATGTGGGGTACAATTCAGGGTTAGGTATACAAATGTTCCTTATGCAGGTACCCTTGTTGATGAGGTGTGCCCCTCCCTCCCCTGGCAGTTTCCCTCAACTGCCAATCCCACTCCACTCCTCTAGCAATTTCCCACTACTACCAGTCCCTTTTTTATTGTATTATGATAATTGTACAAGGTCTGCTTATGAGTGAGAATGTATGCTGCTCTGCTCTTTGTTTCTGTAATAGATCACTGAGTATGATAGAATCGAAATCCACCCAAGTTGCTGCAAAGACCATATGTTTGTCCTTCTTTATGGTTAAATAATATTCCATTATGTATATGTGCCACATTTTTTTTTATCCAGTCCAGCTTCAATGGGCAGCATGGTTGGTTCCATTTTTTGCTATTGTGAATACAGCTGCAACAAATATGTGTGTGCAGGGGGTCACGTGGAAGGTCAATTTCTTGTTCTTTTAGAAATCATCACACTGTCTTCCTTAATTTTTTTTTTTATTATAAAGATGTGGAGTACAATTCAGGGTTAGGTATACAAACATTGAGTATGCAGGTACCCTTGTTGATGAGGTATGCCTTCCCTCCCCTAGCAGTTTCCCTCAACTGCCAATCCCACCCTCTTCCCTTGACAGTTTCCCATTACTGCCACTTTCTTATAGTATTATAATTGTTCAAGATTCGCTTAATAGTGAGAACATATGGTACTCTGTTCTTTGTTTCTGTGATAGATCACTGACTATGATTGACTCCAAATCCATCCAAGTTCCTGTGAAGTCCATATATTTGTCCTTCTTTATGGCTGAGTAATATTCCATTGTGTATATGTACCACTTTTTTTATCCAGTCCAGTTTCGATGGGCAGCATGGTTGGTTCCATGTTTTTGCTATTGTGACTAGAGCTGCAAGAAACATATGTGTGTATGGTATCTTTGTCATAGAATGATTTGAGTTCCTCCAGATATATTCCCAACAGGGGAATTGCTGGGTCATATGGAAGGTCAATTTCTAGTTCTTTCACAAATCGCCACACTGTCTTCCAAAGAGGTTGCACTACACACTGTCTTCCAAACAGGTTGCACTAGTTTGCATTCCCACCAGCAGTATAGAAGCGTTCCTTTTTCTCTGCATTCTCGCCAGCGTCTGTTTTTTGTTTTGTTAGTGATGGCCATTCTTACTGGGGTTAGGTGGTATCTCAGTGTGGTTTTGATTTGCATTTCTCTGATGATTCGTGAGGCTGAGCACTTTCATGTATCTGTTGGCTGCTTGTATATCTTCTTTTGAGAAGTGCCTATTCATGTCTTTTGCCCACCTTTTAATGGGGCTGTTTTTTTTTTCCTTTTCAGCACATTTGAGTTTCTTATAGATCCTAGATGTTAGTCCTTTGTCAGATATACAGTTAGCAAATATTTTTCCCACTCTGTGGGCTGTCTCCCCTCTCTCTTCATGGTTTATTTTGCTTTGCAGAAGTTTGTCAGTTTGATGACACTTGTCTATCTTATCTCTTATGGTATGGGACTTGGGGTTTTGATCAGGAATTGGTTACCAGTTCCAATTTCCATAAGGGTGCCTCCTGCATTTTCTCAGATTCTTGTAGTTTGAGGTTTTGTGTTTAGGTCTTTGATCCATTTAGAATTAATTTTTTGTATCTCAGATTCTTATAGTTTGAGGTTTTGTGTTTAGGTCTTTGATCCTTTTATAATTAATTTTTTGTATGGTGATAGGTAGGAGTCCTGTTTCAATCTTCTGCATGTGATCAGCCAGTTTTCCAAGCACCATTTACTGAATAGGTTCTGTTCTCCCCAATGGTTGTTGGTGGAAACTTTGTCAAAGATGAGTTGGTTAAGAAATTGAGACTTTGCTTTCAGAATCTCTATCCTGTTCCATTGGTTCGTATGACTGTTTTTATATCAATACCAGGCTGTTTTGATTATTGTACCCTTATAGTAAAGTTTGAAGTCTGGAAGTTTGATGCCTCCTGTTTTGTGTCTTTTGCTAAGGATTGTTTTGGCTATTCATGGTCATTTATGTTTTCATATGAATTTCTGTATTGTTATTTCCAGGTCTGAGAAGAATGGTGTTGGTAATTTAATGGGTATTGCCTTGAATCTATAGATTGCCTTTGGTAAGATGGGCATCTTAACAATGTTGTTTCTTCCTATCCATGAGTTTGGAATATTTTTCCATTTATTTGTGCCTCCTTGGATTTATTTTAGTAGTGATTTATAGTTCTCATTGTAAAAGTCTTTCATTCTCTGTTTTAAGAGATGCCGAGGCATTTCATTTTTTTTTTTTTTTGGTGTGACTATTGTGAACGGAATTGTGCCTCTTATTTGGTTCTCTGCCTGCCTCTTTTTGATGTATAAGAATGCAACTGTTTTTTGCATCTTTGTTTTGTACCCTGAGTTAGGCAAATAATTCTTGATCAACTCTCCAAAAGTGAATGCCATAAAAGATAAAATAAGCAAATGGGAATTCATCAAACTGAAAAACTGCCATAAAGTAAAACAAACAGTCAAGAGAGAGTAGATACTGCCCACAGAATGGTAACAAATATTTGTCAACTGTAAATATGACAGTCCTAACATCCTGGATCTTCAAGGAACTCAAATGTGCTAAAGGAAAAAAACAAACAACCTGATTAAAAAGAGGGTAAAATATATGAACAAACACTTCTCAGAAGAAGACATATGAGCAGCCAACAGATACACGAAAAAATGTTCAGCCTCATTAGTCCTCAAAGAAATGCAAATTTTCTATAGTAGGCTGAATTGTTTTCCTCACACTTCCCTCCACATCAAAAACATTACATCCAAGTTCT